>JAYMFW010071213.1:0-10698 GCA_036785005.1 Tubulanus punctatus | reverse complement strand
ATTATGTACACGCCAAAAAGTACACACAAGTACATTCAAGTCTTATGAATATTCCTTCGTAACTTTCTGATCAATGGACGTATTATCAATGGTACTTCATACTTAGCCCTAGACTACCCGAAAACCCGTTATCGCTGCTTTGCAGCTTTGTTTTACGGTATAATTTTTTCTACAGAATTTACTTCTAAAAGTCTTTCTCCTCCCTACATTTCTCAACTGATTTACATTAAATTTGGCTCATATAATATTTTATGGGACAGTACGCATAAAACGCATTGCTTAGAATTTTGATTTTTGCCCAAGGGGCTGTGCTACAGGTCCCCAAAAATTCATCAATTTTCGACTTTTTAAAGTTGTTATGTGCGAAAAATTTTTAATATTGAGAAATCACCTATAGTGTCAGAGAGCTAAGTAGCTAAGAACATGTATTTTATTTCTGTCTGTGGAGGTGACTCTGTAGGACCCACCGTTAAGGCGCTAGGGCGCCCCAAACCCGGCACTTTTGTTAAAAGATGAGGTTTTTAACTTTTTTGAAGATCACAATAAGATGCATCCAACAACGTATGATATGACTATTTTACTACTAGGGTCAGACTCGTAGGCCACCTCAAAAGTTAAAAAAAATAACATTTTTTACAAAATGTCCTACAATCTGTGTAGACATACGTAACTAAATAGTGCGCACAATTTAATGAATAGAACAATATGTCTGCGATCGATATCCCGGCCACTAAGGGGAGTTAAAGTTTGAAAAAATACATTTTTTACTAAATCTTTTTTATAGATTAAACCGATTTAGACGAAACTTAGTACACACACAGTACTTACCTATGCGCATATGTCGATGAATAGAACTAGGGGTCTGTGATTAATATATTGCCCGCTAGGGGGCCACGGGTAATAGACGTAATCGAATTCTGAAAATGTTACAGTGTAGATGTAATCATAAGAAATCTATTAACATGTTATTTTTTCAAGTACTGAACCCCATTTAGAAGTAGCGCAACCTATAATGTACCAAAAATTACCCTTTTCGCGGAATCCACAGTGTAGATGTTATAATGAGGAATTTATAAACATGTTATGTGTTTAAGGATATAGCCTGCTTTGAACCAAGCGCCACCTATAATGTACCAAAAACTATCCATATAAAAAATATACTATTACACCTAACTAGCTAGAACAAAACTTTGCTGACAGAGAATTATCACTTATTAGTATTTTCTAATGAATAGGACCATGAGTCTACAATGGATTATTTGGCCACCAGGGGCTACAAGTGATAAGATATGTAGTTTTATAGTCTTAACTCTGCAACGAATATCGATCGATATTCAGATTCTGTACTCGCCAGAAAGTACACAGAGGTACACCCAAGCCTTATTAATATTCCTTAATAACGTGCTTATCAACGGGCGTATTATCAATATCTTCATACGTAGCCCCGGACATGGACTAAGAAAACCCGTTATCGCTGCTTTGCAGCTATATTTTATTTTTGGAACCTGAAGGACAACTGTACACTTTTTAAAAATTATTCTTATATTTGGTGTAAGTATAGCACCTCCGATTTCACGTTTATTCGCGAGTGAGGGCTATCTCTAATCAGACGACGACGATGCCCGAATCCGATAAAACGCGTAGAGTTCAATTTCAAACGACACTGTACTTTATTTAATTTCGTAGTTCAAGATAGATCCAAGGTTAGACATCCAACTCGGTAAGACATTCGACGAATGATTCTCCAAACTTAATACAGGTGAAATATATGTATGACGTACATAGTGTCAATTACAAACAGGTGGGGACAGACAGTTTGAGCATTAGAATAATTAATGATTGATATGTATGTATGACTTATAGAAACTTTGTGTTTCAAATAAACAAGCGACAGACAATTTGGGCATTAGAGTAATTATTTATTAATAAGTGTAGATGACAATTAACAAGGCTCATGATGAGACATCTATCACACATTACTAGCTATGAAATGCCAAACTGCTATCTCTCTAAAACTTGTGTATGTAATGCAAAAGTTTGAATTAATATAAGAAAGTTATAGCGTACAAAGTATTTATAGAATAATGTATTTTTTTGATTATAACAGGGTGGTACCAGTCCCTGGAGCACAGAAATCCAGTTACATTTTATATACATTTTTGGATTAAATACGAGTGCAAAGTAATTACACATATTAATAAGAAAATACATAATAGAGACTATTGATAATATAATACGTTGTTTATTTGTAAAATCATAAGACTTATGATTTTACAAATAAACAACATTTTTACAATTGGTGACACATAAGAAGTAGAGTCCAAATCTTTAGCGCTATCTATTACCTAGAATTTAAAGGTTATCTAATAATAACAAAAAAATACAAATTGTATAGCAGACAAATCCTCAGTAACATCGAGAGATTTTACTTTTTTAAGATGTCTTTCTCAATATCAACTAATCCAGCGGACATATGCTGGTTATCTTTTAGGAAAATTAGTCAATACGAAGGTACATACAAATCGGTTATAATTTGATTAACATTAACATAGTATTCTTTTTCTATCTTCTTGTGTACACTTAAAATCTAAAATCCGTTCGTAGATTGAACATCGGCATTAACTAATCTATATAATAATTTCATGATTTCGTTTCAATTGCCGTTCAAGAGTTCAGTTATTTTCTCACCATTTTATTTTTGTCTGCTCTTTTGTTTGGGTGGTTTTCTCCGCCACGTCTTTTCATTCATGTGAACCACACACATTATCGATATTGGAATTTTTATTTTGAATTCCATGATTTATATTTTTCATTGTCCGCTTTTAGTCGAATATTTTCCGCAATAATATTTCGAATAAATTGCTCTTTTACCTCGTTTTGATTCGCGCACCGGCTAGATTTATCACTAAGCTCTGAGTTGGAGATATCGGAAGTTGACTGATTTTTTGCATACGGAATACGAGGCGTTTGTACAGGATCGCCATTGAAAAACGATTCACATGACACTATTTCACACTGGACACTAGATTCAAAAGTTTCCACAGAATTTTGCGTTTGAACGGCTATATCCTGCAGCCATGGATCGGACAGGGCATCGTGCCAATACTGTGGATCCTGAATATCACATTGAATACTAGAATCATGCATGGGCGACAATGTATCCTTACAATGATCACTTGAACTTGAAATGCACATGTTTACGATTGGTGAATTTTCATTGTATTCTTTGGATTCCAATAATTGAATTTTGTCGATATACGATTTGGTTTCAAGCTCTAAATCTAAAATCCGTTGTTTATGTTCCGAAACCAGATGTGATTCCTTCCGCTGATTATAACGATCAATGCATAGCCCGTCTATTTCTCTCGGTCATACTAAAAACCGAGATGACCGAGATAGACCGAGATGAACCGAGATGAACCGAGATGGGGGGGTTATTTAAGATAAAAAATATTTTTTCTTGATGAAAACGATAACATCTAAAAAGATATCACATATTCGAACCTGCTTGTAGAGTTTTGGGTAAAATCCCATTCGGTTTATGTGGTAAAAACGATCTTTTGAATTGACCGAGATGGCCCTGGGCGGGGGATGTCGACCGAGATGAGGAATTTTATTCAATGTTTAACGAAATTTCATTAGTTGATTCTTCACAATGGCAAAAATATTAATAATCTAATGTATATTGAATTAATTTGAAGACGTATTCTTTATTTTTTGACAGAAAATATTCGTTTTTGACTTCTATGAAAATCAACTCAAATCCAATGAATTTTATTTACCGACCGAGATGACCGGTGATATAATTGAAAATTGCAAAATATTTTTTATTCAGTCTAAATCGCACTTTTCTTTAGTTTTCTATGCGTGGGTTTAGGTCGAGTTAAGGTGAGTTAACTTTCCCTTCTTTAGTTGTTGTCTCTTTGAAACATAAGTAAAATGTATTTTAATGTATACAGGTGAAATATATGTATGACTTACATAGTGACAATTACAAACAGGTGACAGACAGTTTGAGCATTAGAGTAATTAATGATTGATATGTATGTATGACTTATAGAAACAATGTGTTACAAATAAACAAGCGACAGACAGTTTGGGCATTAGAGTAATATTTATTAATAAGTGTGGATGACAAAAGTGTGGATGACAATTAACAAGGCTCATGATGAGACATCTATCACACATCACTAGCTATGAAATGCCAAACTGCTATGTACGTATTTGTTTAAGTGTACTATTAACACATCTAATCATAATTTGCTGAAAAGGAATCAGGTAATTAAGAAAAATTTGATTTTTAATATGATATCTGAAGTTTCGAATAAATTTACTCATGAACCACGTGTATGCTAAATAATGACGTAAGCAACAGAACACACACATAAACAAACATAGCGGAAATATAGTAGAAATCCCACAATGAAGTAAAAAAACAAGTCCGAAATATTTAAAAATTCCAAGAGGTGTATTGAGCACGGCGTTTCGACTGAACGCTATCAGTCATCATCAGGTACTAACATACAAGAGAAATAAATACAGCATAGATACAACAACGATTTGAAAACTCTGATCAAGGACATAGCTGTATAGTATTGTTCAAGTGGTTTTAGATTTATATGAAATCATTAGAGGAGGATAAACGCGTTCATATTTGATAAGGTCAGATTATGAATTTTCTGAAGAAAGTATTAAAAGCCTAAACCAATACATGATTACAATAGTGAAAGGACAGCATGGCCTGGATGCCAGGATGGATCTTATCGATAAGATCAGAATTAATTGATAAATGAATGGTAAGTTGGTATTTCTTACTTATAATTTTTTCATTTATGCCTTTGTATTCATATGAAATTAGAAAGGAAATTTATGGCATGCATTCGTTGACTTTTGGATCAATCCATTAGATATGTATATTTTCTCATGTAGTAATCACGTTTTTTAAAGGGGAGGGCGAATCTAACAAAAATTTGAAAAACAGCATATATCTTTTAAAAAGATTAATGCACAACCTCAAAAGATCTGGCGGCCCCACTTTGAAGTATAAAATCGATTTGCCGTATCATCGCATGATCGAATGAAATCAAACTCGTTTGATATTTTTGCTTCCGATGATGCGATGAAGCGATGTTACGTAGAATCGTTAAGGTGTGCGCAGGGCGCGCCGGGCTTTTAATTTTTCGCAGGATTGAATCTGTGGGAATACACGCTTCCAGCAAATTCCGAATTTGTTGAGTTTGTCTCAATGCAGTTCGCCTTTTTTGCAGATTTCTTGTGATCAACATAATCAAAGATGATTTAACCCCGATGAAATCACGATCGATCGATAAAAACTGCGGTCGCTCTGGTAAACTGGTGGGACGCTCAGTTCAAAAAGTGAATGAACGTTACAAAAACGCATTTTTAAAAGAAAAAACGAATATCCTTTAGTTTCAATAACTCTAATGAGTATAATCAGCAAATAATTAGAAAAACATATTTAAGGTTGTATTTAATCTATAAACATAATATGTCATTTAACTTTTCTACTTGTCCCCTAGCAACCTCAAAATTTAGCAACTCACTTTATTCACGCTATACAAGCGAGAAGTCCAGGGCTACAACGCTGAAAGCTCGTATTGTATTGTATTGTATTGTATTGTATTGTATTGTATTGTATTGTATAGCATTTCATTGTATGGAAAAAGTGGAAAGCTATACTGCTGGCTATATATTTTCGTAGATATTTTTCTCCCATAATTACGTCACTACTAATGCGAGATGGACGATGCCGAAATATTCGTCTGACCTCTAAGTAGTACGCGTTCGTTGAAATTCAATGTCTCTACTCTGCTCCAGAACCCTTGTTTGAGCCAAGGAAATGGGAGTTACGCTTCTAAATTTCCCTAATCCTCAACAAACTTTGTTGACGAGTAGATAAAACCAGGTAGAAGTTGAAAAAATGGACCAGAAAGACGGGTCAGTGCGATTGGAATGTCGCCAATAACGCTGTAGGATTTTATTGAGCTAACTCCACACACCATAAAGACTTTACTCACCATATATTTCCTCCTGTAGTTCATATAGATGCAAATAATCACCCAGTGATCACATCATAATCCATAATTTCACTATGACTAGTGTTTTCGAATGAGAATGCGACAGAATTCAGGAAGATATCGACCTTAACACGCAATCAATTCAATTCAAGCCGGCAAAATCATTAAGATGTTGAATCAACAGTGTAGTATATTTTGTCATGATGCACATCGAAATGGTAACAAAAAAGTTTATTGTCGTTAAAATATTCAAATTGATCAGTTTGGGTTTCGAATCCAGATATTTCTCACCCGGTGTAATGTTTTTCGTTACTATACTGCTCTATTTCTTAGTGGATTTCTACACGTAATTTTGTAAACAAAAAGCGTTATGCGGTCCCATTAGCATAAAACTGTAGCAAAATCGATGAAATCGTAAGTAAAATGACAAATTATGGGAGAAATAAAATCTTCCACTCGTGGTAGCTGGGAACAAGATTTTCTAGTTCCCAGCTACCACTCGTTGTATATTCTATATATCCCTGATAATACAGTGCTGCCATCTGGTCGATTAGTAACTCAATTTCCTATCTAAAGCTATTCAAACTAAGTGTACTGCTATTACTAAATTATATACGTACGTAATAATCCATAATTCATTTAATCCGTGGTAGTTTTCCAGTCCCTCTACACTAAACAATCAAAATCATAAATAAGTCGTCTTATCCACACTCCGAAATCTTTAAATGATTCTCAAATCTATCTTAAATCAGCAGTTGTAGACCGTTATCAGTGACAAAGTTGTAGTTAAAGACCTGAAGTTTATTTCTTTCAAAAGAAATTTTGTCTAGGACCTAGCGTTTGGGCTCCAGGTGTACCCTGGAAGTTGCAAATAAGGTTTTCTGCTTATATATGTAGTTTATAAACTACATTATCTGCGTCCAATGATATATGACAAGGTTCCACTCATAGTACAACCGAAACGCCCACTACAACCAAAATAACGTTACTGCTTATAGCTCATGGACTATAAGAGATGGAATGATTATTTGAATTAACATTTTGTATATCTCAACAGACTGCATTCAAGGATATATGATGTAATATACTGATGTTACCACTGACCCACATTTTAACGAAACATGGCGGTATTGACCTACTTCCTTATCTATGTACAAATTTTGACCAAACATTATATAAAGGTACCCAATGTGGTCAGTAATTGATCAGTAAGATATGTTAACCTACTTTGTGACCTACTGACCTAATTTTTAATCTATGGACTAATTTTGATCAAACTTCATTATATAGGATGTTTAACCCACTAATTAACCCACCAGGATCAGAGAAACTACACTAAGTGACAAACTGAAACCATCGGGATTCGAATTCCCGACGGTTTCAGTTTGTCACTTAGTGTAGTGCCTCTGTTCCTGATGGGTTAATTCGTGGGTTAAACATCTTACATTTCAGACACGGAAAATTGTGTCTTCTTCATTACTTCATTATATAGGTTCCTTGTGTTGTCAGTAATTGGTCAGTAACATGTTCACCTACTTCTTGATCTATTGACCTACTTCCTTATTTGAGGACCAATTTTGAACAAATTTCAAATATTGTTTCCTTGTATGGTCAATAACATGTTGACCTACATGTTGAACTCGTCATCACTGCTTTGCAGCAATATTTTCTCTTTATATTACATGATTCATACGATTTAAAATAAATGGTACATTATATTGACGACTAGATGAAATTAGTGACATCACATTCATTGTGTCGATATATAAATTGTGTTTTACTCCCAAAATTACGCTATCAAAACAGAATGACCTCTATGATGTTATCATCGAAATTAAGTTACATGTATGCCGTTGCAAGTAAATATCTAAAATCTGAAGCGAAAGCGAAAATCATTGTCGATAAGGAGAGAACTATGATCGTCGTGCTAAAAACAGGTACACAAATTATCCAAATAAAAAATCTTTTCCATGGTAACATGATGAAATCGTATATGAATTATTTTTCAATCAATAAAAATGAGAAGCTTTGTTTGCAAATCGAATTTGAATTTCTAGTATTTATTTTCATGTCAAACCCAATTCACCTCTCAATTTGTCTGTATTTATCTTTCTGATTAAGCAGTTTGACGTTGAATAACAATAACAATATCTATTCTTTAACAACATGTAGAATCTGTGAACATATATATATATACAAATGTACATAATATACATAATTTTTTGGATCAACCATCTACCATTGAATGCCGAAATAAAGTCAGTGAAGATTGACATCGTATTCAAAGTTACATGCACTTAGTCACATTTAAATTTTTTCTTTAGTCGACGTATCGCTTGATCAGGAATTTCAACTGAAACGGAATATATTGGGAGATATTTCATTTAAGTATACATGTACTTTGATGTTTATTGGCAAGATCAAGGAAGCTCATAGGGCGTACTCTATTTCGGTCGGTCTCCGAAGTCTGCAACTGGATTCTCCGGCTTAATAGTAAAAAGAGTGTATTTGGAGGACTGTGGAGAATAAACACGTCATATGAGCTAATATTTTTTTCCACGACACGTCTGCCATTTTAGAAGCCTTACGGTAAGGGTAAGGGTTGAGTTTTGTATAAATATATCAAAAAATCTGATTGCTGGAATCACTGCCTCGCTGGCGTAGGTCCTTTCAATGTTACTTGGAATTATTTTCGTTCGAAATTGCAGACGTGTCGGGGGGGGGGGGATTGCGTGACAGTGGTCCTTTGTTACGTCAATGCAATGTTTATTCAAGATTAAATCATATAGAAATATCTCACTTACCTTCCCGTCGTCGGGCGTCGAAAAATGACGCAAGGGGAGTAGGCCTATACACTATTATTACACTATTGTAGATTTATACCTCAGGCGTGAGTGGCAGTCACCGGTGCGACATTTTCGACAAATGTCAGACCAATAATAAAAAGTTAATAATTTCAAAATCAGTCAGTTGATTGATGGACAGTATCTAAAATTGTCAACGACCCCAAAATCCGCCCAGATAATGTGGTATCTGAACTCATTTCTTATTGAGAAAGGAGATTGTTTCTTTGCACTGCAATGTAATAAACTTAGATATTATTTTAATAAATCAATGATGAAATATATTTATGACACTTTTCAAATATTGTTCTGGCTGTAATCGAGAATAAAGCTTCTGAGCGCATTTAATAATTAAATATTTTCTGGGGAAAGCCCCAGGCTTCTCGCCTTCGGCGCCGCTAGGGTCGACTAGGGACGGAAGTCTGACCAGTAAAAATACGTGGCTTCGCCACATAAATCCGGTCCAATGCAAGTTAATGTATAATAGAATTTCATCCTGCATTCAACTTTTTGTCGGATGTGCCAACGAGTGTATTAGTCCAATTTTTTCTAAATATCGCACCTCCGCTTGGAAGGGGTGTCCAGCAGAATGTCTGATTTCGAACATTAGGTAATATCAGATTTTTTATGCATGCATTCTGTTCTTTAGTAGTTCTAGTCTCAGGTAGATTCTGAAGGTTAGGCAACATACGACTCAATCACTCAGAGACGTTAAAAGCTACTTTAAACTATACGATAGTATAACATCTAAATACAATATTTCTATATGTCATTGTAAACAAGGTTTATCTTGATATTGTTGATATTGTCTTGATATTCTTGATAATCTTGAAATCGAATGCATGATTCTCAGTGAACCAAACTGGTGTTCCATGACTGCGTGGCCATCCGCATAAATAATTTGACTTTGTCATTTTCCCGTCGTCCGAAGACGGGAAAGTAAGTGAGATGTTACTATGTCGATGAGATATACTATCTAATAATACAACATTTTAAAAAAAGAGTACAAGACACTTTTTCAACTTAAAATGTTACGAAATATATTACAAAACGTTTCAAGGCGACGTGGACCCAGACTCTCCACTATCAGAAAAACAGAGACTCCGGCAGTCTCTTAAATACCACGTGACTAATATACACAAGCAAAGCTTGAAAACGCGAACGCTTAAAAGAGTTTATACGTTGTTGTCACTGACAAAAAAGGCTTGGATACAGGGCTTTTTTGGAATTACGGGATTCGAACCTGTTTATCCTTTGTAGAAACACGCGTTTTAGCGAAAAGTATGAATTTGCACTAACTGAACATGATTTATTAAACGGAAAATTGTTTCTTCGAAAATTTGACTTAAAAAGCCGTGAAGGAGGGATTCGAACCCACTCGTCGAATGGAGGACATTCGTTGCTAAGGAACGACGTCAAATCTGAAGTTCAAATTTACGCCGGGCCGTTGCCCTCGCCCGGACACTTTCGGGTCCGGGCGGATCGTGTCGTAGGCAAATGCCGGAAGTAGATTCTGACGGGGAACAGATTTTTTCGGGTTAGTGTTAATTCCAATAACCGATCCGCGAAGTCTACGTTGCGCATGCGCATAGTCGCTTTTCGGTGTCAAAGTTAGAGTCAAGTCAAGTATTAGTGAAGAAAAGAACTCCAAGGGTCATGAATTGGGTTTCGAACCGCTGACCTATAGCCAGGTAGTCCAGCGCTCTAACCACTACGCTAGCGAGGTGGGGATGCCAGTTGCCGGATTTTTAACGTATTTATAGAAAACCCAACCCTAACCCTTACCCTAACCCTAGGGCTTCAAACCCCACCCTAAC
>JAYMFW010071102.1:0-10700 GCA_036785005.1 Tubulanus punctatus | reverse complement strand
GCCAAAAGCGTACAGCCTATGCCAAAAGCGTTCAGGTGTAAACAGGGGGGGGGGGTGAGGGGATCTGAATTTTACCGATTTTGTGCGTACGTACTTTATGGATGGCCCCATTTCTGCAATTATTTTGCTGATCCAGAAAGATTTCGCCGTTCCTATCGACATCATTCATTACTGTAATTTCAATAACATTTCTTATTTGATTACAAAATAATAAGCAGTATAAGAGGGGTGATTGATGAAAATGAAAACTTTATTATTGGTCATAATCCTTGCAAATCTATTGAATTGTAGGCCTACGCAATGTGTGATGTTGGGGTTCCAATTTCACAGTCCTAGATAGAAGCCTAGACAGCTGTAGGACTTATTCTTATTTCTAAAATAAATAGCTAATGAAAATGTTTTTGATTTCGGCTGACAAATTGCTTTCTCATAAATGAAGATGTAAGTTGTTGAAATGAAAAAATTTACAAAAGCATGCTGCGGGATTCGATCCTGGAGTCACAGCGCATCTATCGCCCTATTAACTACGCCATCACTACCCGATGGATGAAATGCTGTAACGACTGTATATAAATAAACAATGTTCATATGAATGTACGCGCGGTAGACGTATGACGTCATCATTTAAGGAAAATCAATTTTTTGGCAATTTTCGCCGCATTTATCATACATTTATCATGTACGTTTAGTTTACCGGAGTACAGATATACTGAGACTAGAGACATCTTAGGGAGAAAACAATTGTTTCATAACACTGAAGAACCTGGTGAACAAAGATCAATACTAAACCAACCTTTTAAACATAATATTCACGCCCGATAAGATAAACAAAATGAATCTCAAATATGACGTTTTTTGAAGGTTTGATTATTTGATTGCATTTTTCGTAAATACATTGAATATCTAAACAGAAACTCAACTAAACTTTGAATTGACCATCATTGCACAATGAATGTATAATGATCATCCGCGGGAGTTTTGGTTATTCAAATTTTCTTATTCAAAATGAAGTGCAATCAAATGTTCATCATTTATTCTTAATTGATTCATTTCTTGATGGTAATACAAAAGCAAATATGTGCGTACATATCACTGAATCCCAAATGCCAGAAAAAAACTCTTAAAAGCACAAAAAGAAAACCGTTATGAACAACCCAACCGAACCGTGTCTATTTGTCAGATTTCGCAGGTCGGTAAATTTCATACCTATCAAAAGCAACAAATCCTAAACTATCAAGTTATCACCTGAAATACCAATATAAAGAGATATACCCACTTATTTCAGATGATTATCTTTTTGTTGATGCACCCTGTAGAAAGATGATTTATCACACTGTACTCTCATTGATTTTAGGTTTCAATGAAATATGGCAAAAGGAGGCAAAGCCAATGACCTAGATGTCAAGAGACTGAAGCAACTGATGCTTTCAGATGAAGATGACATCGAGAATTATTTGATTTCAAAGTCTGAATCTCTACACAGGAAATTAAAGTGTGGAGATATCTCGTGCAAAGAATTGGAGATTCTGATGTCATTATTTTGCAGGTGTTGCGAATGGGATAGTGTACACAACATGTTGATTTCTTCAACTATTTTCAACAACAAAGGTGCAATTATGGACTATATAGAAGAGATCAATCGTGGTAAACTTACAAAAGAACAGGGCAAATTTCTGAACGACGTCACAAGTGTGATAACCGCCGTAGTTGTGAATGGGACAAATCTTACAAACAGAAATAAATTCAAGCAAATCCTCAGACAGTTTCTGATTCAAGTTGGGGATGTTTCAGCTGACCACAAAGAAAAAATTGAGATGTTGTTAGAACTGGTGTCCAACGAGATGAGTTCAAACCGTTTGCCAATGACGGAAGAAGACCCTAAATTAGCACAAAAACATACCCAGGAAAGCAAAGACAAGAGGACTGCACGTGACAATAAGCCAGCAGTTTCATTAGATGAGTTTTGGAGAAGACCTCACGAAAAATACCGAGCAATGAGCATGGAGGATGTATTCGACGAAGAAAAAGATAAGGTATTAAGAAAGGAATGCAGAAGGAAAACGCCGCGACATAGTCAAGAAAGGGGCATCACTAATGAAGATTTTCCAACTAAACTGCAGAAGATTCCTTTCGCCGAGTTTTGGTCCAAACCGCAGGATACGTCCCATGTGCTGAGCATGGCAGACATAATGAAAGAAGAGACTGTCTTGGCTGGAAATAAGGAATCTAGGAAAGATACACCCATCAAATCACCAACATATGTAGGTGGTATGTTACGGATGAAACCAAGTCAAGAAGATTCAATTTGTTCATCACAAACAAACATCAATTATAAAGCCAACAATCATCAGACTAATTCGAATCGGACCACTGGGAAAACAAAGTGGTCACCGTTGAAACTTGACCCAGTTTCCAATCCACCGAAATCGGACTTGAATTTTGGCAAGCCTGTCAGCGGAAAGACCAATTCTTTATTATTAAACTTTGGGCCAGGTTCCGTACGTACAGATTCACGTAATAATTCAGGCAGATCTAACGAAATGACAACACGACCACTTCCAAAAAGATCAGTTCTGACAGAAATCTCTAAATCGGTGCGTATAAATCCTTTAGATATGGACACTGAGACGGAAGATCGCTTTGTAAGTGGGGCGTTACATGTTATGGGGAAGGACGGTGAATCTATTCTCAACTTTCTGAAACAGAAAAGAAATCAAATGAAGTATAAACTAAATGATGAACTAACGACACAACGAGAATATCGCATACTTTTGAAATTATTTTCGAAATGTTTTCAAGATTCCTCTTCTGGGAACATGATTTCGATTCTGACTGAGATAAGCAATACCCATTGGTTGAACTGTGGTTTGGGTAAATTCTTAAGGGATATAAACTGGTCGAATCTGGATGAAGAAGAGACACTAAGTATGGAGAATCTTGTCACGGTGTGCAAGGCAATTGTTACCAGAATACCGCAACTTACGGCCTTTCCAGTGCTATCCCTTCTATCGGATTTGAAGAAGCGCTGTGAAATGAATTCCTTTTACATGAAGAATCAAGAATCCTTGATTGAAAACCTCACCCGAGCTCACGAGTTGGCACAATCTATTCTGGAAGCTAACGTGGAGTCTAACACCTTTAACAAAACAAACCCAGTCGAACAACTGGAACCAACGACAGATTTCCTTGAAATCGAGATAATTCCGAAAAAGCCTGATATCGATAATCCTGAAAGGATACCTATAAATCTGGCTAGAGGAAAATATATGAATGTGAAAGCTTATCTGGATACGCAGTTTAGATTATTGAGAGAAGACTTTTTGGCACCGCTCCGGATGGGTATCAAGGAATATTGTCAGAATGTGGAATCGGGATTCCCATTCCGGCGACTGGATGCAGATGCTTATATCTACAATAACGTCACATTCGTTGGAATAAGAGACGGGTTTATTGTAAAATTCAACAATAAGAATTTACGTATTAATTGGGCGAGAACAAAACGACTGCTGACTGGTTCGCTCGTCTGTCTGTCGAATAATGGCTTCAAGACGTTCGTTACGGGAACAGTCTACAAACACGACGAAGAACTACTCCAACAGGGACAGGTGGAGATCTCGATAGACTCCGAGTACATGGATTCATTGTCATTTCTGTCCAATTATACGATGATCGAGGCCACATCATTTTACGAGGCATATAAACATGTGCTGAAGAGATTGAAGGATCTCGGCGAAGGTGTAAAAGATAACATCCCGATTCCATTCCAGAAATACTTCGTCGATATCTCAAAAAAAACCAAGCCACCAGTTTATATGACAGGGAACAAAACAACTAAAGTCAACATGCGATCTTTTTCAAAATGTCGAGATATGACAGTGCAGAAACTTCTTGAAGGAGTGTGGGTCATGGATGACCATGCTGATCTAGATCAGTCACAAATGGAAGCGTTACACGCAATGTTCTCACGGGAGCTAGCATTGGTCCAAGGACCACCTGGGACGGGAAAGACTTTCATCGGTTTAAAAGTAATGGAATTCCTGTTTGACAACCGCAAGTTATGGAAGCAAGACAGTAGGGACAGCATTATGATTGTCTGCTACACGAATCACGCCTTGGATCAGTTTTTAGAAGAGATTTTGTCAATGAAATCCAACAAAAAGTTGATTCGCATCGGTGGTAGATGTTCACCTGAGAGTCCCGTATACGAGCATACCCTTAATTCAATACGTGCCCGAAAACGACCACGGCGTAAAGGTGACTCGGAAGACGAAGATGACGATATTGTTATTGTTGATCTTTATGAGGAACCGGCATACATAAAGACATTGCGTATCCAGAAGCGGCGCCATGATAAGATACTACTACGTATGAAAGGCCAACTACTAGACGGGCCATTTGGCAACCACTTAATCAGTTATTTGCCAAGGATTATCCCTCAACATGCTCTATCGAGCTTGTTCATATGTAGCGCTCCCTTATGGCAATGTTTAGCGTATTGGCTTCTAGATGTGAATCCGTATGATGCTGCCTCAGAGTCGGGTGAACTCGAAATGCTTGAACGCCTAGTGAACCGGAATTATGTTCCAGCAAAACTATCCATGAACTGTGAAGAACGAAAAAAAGGCAAAGACACAGTTGAGCCACAGTTGAATGTCACTGATGAAGCTGATTTGGAATTGAACGAACGGGAGGTTGTAGGCCATGAAGATGAGAAATGGCAGATAGTCAAAAAGAAGAAACGACATGTGGAAAATTATGATAAAGAATGGAAGAGAGCGAATGCACTGAAAGAAAAACTTCTTGCAGAACTAAGCGAAACGGCGAAACAGTACCGGAAAATGGACTACAAAAAGATGGAGTTCATTGAAGATATTTGGAGACTGAAACCAAAGCAAAGATTTGAAGTGTATCTTGGGTGGTTGGACAAGTATGTACGACAGCTAGCTAGGCAATTCAAATGGCAGGTACAAAAAAGGGATGAATGTTGTACAGAACTTGACGAAAGGAAATACGCTCGTGATTTAGAATTATTAGAAAATGCCGAAGTCATTGGTATGACAACTACTGGTGCT
Organism: Tubulanus punctatus; assembly: GCA_036785005.1. Classification (NCBI taxonomy): domain Eukaryota; kingdom Metazoa; phylum Nemertea; class Palaeonemertea; order Tubulaniformes; family Tubulanidae; genus Tubulanus; species Tubulanus punctatus. The sequence goes on along the minus strand of JAYMFW010071102.1, from coordinate 5,628 downwards.
TCGAAATTTTCAAATCTGATACAGAAACTACGTCCGAAAATTCTAATCGTCGAAGAAGCAGCAGAGGTGCTGGAGGCCCATACAGTTACAGCACTGACACAGAAATGTGAACATGTGATACTGATCGGAGACCACAAGCAATTGAGACCCAACCCAACTGTTTACAAACTGGCCAAAGATCATAATCTCGATATATCATTCTTTGAACGGATGATCAGAAATGGATACCCGATAGCAACATTAACGAAACAACATCGAATGCGCCCGGAAATATCCGCGGTTCTCGTGCCACATATCTATAAAAGACTACTGGATGCAGAATCTGTGAATGAATATCCAAATGTCATCGGATTAGAGAAAAATATGGTATTCCTCGACCACAGTCACTGTGAAAATCCTGAAAGCGAGAACAAAAGTCACAGCAACGAATACGAAGCTGAGATGATTGTGTATCTTGCCAAACATCTAATTCGGCAAGGCTACGGCGGTTGTGATATAACGATATTGACCCCGTATACGGGGCAAATGTACAGAATAAAAGAGTGTATGAGAAGAGGGATGAATAGTGCAGAAGATCTGGCAGAGCTTTGTCAAATACGGGTTACCCCTATCGATAACTACCAAGGCGAAGAAAACAAAATCATATTGATTTCGTTCGTGAGAAGTAACAAGGCTGGAAATATCGGTTTCCTTAAAATTTCAAATCGGGTATGTGTAGCGTTGTCTCGGGCCAAATGGGGAATGTATTGCATGGGTAATTTTTCGAGCTACGCAAAAGAATCTGCTCTGTGGGAAGACTTGGTGCGTTATCTGAAAAAGACGGGTGCTCTTATGCGTGGATTTCCGCTTGCATGCCAGAAGCATCCTCAAAATCGGCTTTTTGTCAACTCTGTGGAAGATTTCCAATTCGCTCCTGATGGCGGATGCACCGAAAAATGTGATTTTGTTTACGACTGCGGCCATCAGTGTCCAAAGTTCTGCCATAACGATGATCCATCGCATAATAAATATGTGTGTACGCAGCCGTGTGAAAAGAAATGTCCGCGAGGTCACGAATGTTTGGAAATATGCGGTGATTTTTGTGAAGATTGTCCGCTACCTTGCGGTTTGATGCTGCAGTGTGGACACACATGCATATCACCATGTGGAGAAAATGGTCGATTATACAGTTTTGTACGGCCCACAGCAACATCTATGCTCTGCACACACGAATGCATGACGCAGGTTACCAAAGTTCTTCCGTGTAGACATAAATCCGATGGTTTGTGCTCGACAGATTCAAGTCAAATAAAGTGCGACGATATAGTACAGAGGGCCTTAAAATGTGGCCACAACAAGCAAATGATCTGCGGCACAAGTACCGAAGACGCTGTGTGTGATGTGATATTAGAAGACAAACACATACTCCCGTGCAGTCACGTTATCTCCGTAAGATGTCACCAGAAAGCCACCATATCTAACATCGACAGCGAATTTAAATGTAATGAGCCGTGCAACAAGAAATTACTTTGTGGACATTTTTGTTTGGGAAAATGTAGTGACTGTTCTAGGGGAATCCATAAAAGATGTCAGGAACTCTGCGGCCGCCAGTTGCTGTGTAGTCACACCTGTAAGAAAAAATGCGGTGAACCTTGCGGCCTTTGCTCGAACCAGTGTGAAGTCCACTGTTGGCATAGACGGTGCAAGAAAGGCTGCATTGACCAGTCGTGTACTCCTTGTAGGGAAAAATGTAACTGGGCATGTGAGCATAAAAAGTGCACGAAACTATGCGGTGAAGATTGTGATAGAGCCAAATGTAACGAACCGTGTTCGAGATCATTACCTATACGCAGTGAGAAATGTTCAGGGTTGTGCGGTGAGCCGTGTCCTTTGATATGTCCGTCAGCAAACCATAATGCGGTCGGCGGTGCTGATAGAATGCCGGACGAAATCGAAAAAAGATACATAAGACTGAGTCCATGCGGGCACGCTATTGAAGCAGATGAACTCAATGAACTAATGGCAAATCGGCCCCACAGAGGGATGAATATTATCGACGTGAAAAGATGTCCAAGATGTAACAAACCGGTTGTGTTTTGTCCACGATACGGCGAGGTGGTTCGTAGTTCTGTGAAACTTCAAAAGTTTATATCGGGGGCTAGGGCGATGATTGCACGTGATATAGAGAGCGCATTGAAGAAGTGTATCGGTGATGAAGAGACGACTAAAGCGCTTGTTTCCTTGATTGACGCAGTTCACAGGAATGATTTACAAGAGGCAGCCGAGGTTGTTTCGTCGAGATTGGTCAAACTAAATGAAGACGCTTTCAACAATGGTTACATGAGCAACACTTGGTTGCAATGTAAAAATGGTAATAAAAATGAACTCTTCTCTAGTTTAGTTGATTTTGATTAGATTATATATTCCGTCATTTTTGTTACAGGACACATTTTCGCAGACCCAGAAACCCCTGGGGATGCACCTATTAAATGTGCACATCCAAAGTGTCTTGTTGGAACATCCAGAAGAAGTCGCGACAGTACGTTAAGTAAATACTTTTACATGAGTTTTCAGAGAATTTCTTACTCGGATTGACTAAAGTTCATTTTAATGCACACGTATTTATGTTCGTGTGAACGCCCTGCTGACAACAAACTGGTTGAAATTGTCAATGAACCTGTCACAATGTTCCCGTTTATATAGCCTCAATCGAACAACTATCAAATTATTCAAGGTTGAGTCATTGATTTTCGAGTTGAGTAGAAATTGTGACGTAGATCTGCCCCGTACTTGATTTGCTACACTTTTTACACGGAGTATTACACTGACAAATCAAGTCGACCGGTGTAGTACTTCGAACTCTACACTGCTACACCGAGAAATTTGTCAGATAATTGGTGTACCGCTAGATGGCGTTACTTTCAAAGTGGTGGACAACAAGCAGAATTTAACGTAGACGAAACGCTGATCGTACACAGCGTCATATCTTTATTTTCTTGATTTCAAGCGGCCCTGTGTGCAGCTCTAAGGTTGATAAATATCCATAAAAAATCGTTGAAATAATAAGTTCTCAATATCTCAATGGACTTTTTTATTCTATTTAGAAAAATTTTTTTTTTCGATTTTCCAAACAAACTGTAGTGGTATAATCGTACATAGATTTAAGATACAATCGGGACTACGGAATACAAGTGATTATCATAAATGAATATACAATCCAAATTGACATGCACTGACGTTCCGCCTAGTACTGAAACTTATTATAGCGGCCCCAGCGCAGAAACTACACTAGAAACTACACTTTTTCACTTGATTCGCATCCAGAAAAGTGTTATACTCGGAGTACTCCAAGTGGGCAAATCAAGCAGACTCCTAGGGTCATGTATTTTGCTCTGAACTTTGCTAGAGTAGCTCGAAAAGAACAAAGTGAATACATGAAAAACGAAGTGATAATCTCCAAATTCAATCATCAGGCAGTTACAAAAGTAGTGTCAATTAATAACTTTAAAAATGTATCTGAAAAATGCTAATTATTACTAGTCGCGGTAGGTGTGAGAACAAGATTTTCTGTGACTCGTTTCAGGTTCTCTCTTTCATTTTATATTCGCATATTGCTTCCAGATGATGATTGGTATTTTATCATTTATTCAAAAGATACATACTACGCAAAGGTTACTGTCTTATTGAAGTCACTCCATCTTTTTTAAATCCGGACTATTTTTACACTGCAGATACTGATAGACAAACAACCGATGACGTTGATGATGTCATTGATCTTGACGAAAACGAAGGATATTTCGAGATTTCCTCCTCGTCCGAAGACGAAGAAAGTTCATCCGATTGATAACCTCCTTTGCAGTTCGAACCCCGGGTGGATACAACAGTGTATGGGGTAACATAATCGAAGTGAACTATACTATACTACCTACAACTTAGCGTCCTAGACTAGCGTGTCCCAAAATATTCTTTTCAGTTAGAAAATTAATTAATGTTCGATATTGTTCGCATGATTGAACGCTGTGCAATTTCCCGAGACATGTTAAAATGACCATTGAACGCTTCTTCAGTGGCTAAATCAAGAATAACTTACCATGAAATCTACCAAATTGGCTTGTGCAGTATGGTATGCAGTCATTGTGTTCACATAAAAGCCAAAGTGCTCAGCGTCGATTTAAAAATGTCTTGAGTAGGTGGATAGTGTCCAGTCATGCATTAACCCAGTGAGCTGAAAATTTGATCATGGGTAGCCAACATCTTATTATACCATACCCATTAAATTGATTTAAAATACCTCCATTAGTTATTGCACAATTTTCCAACTGACAAGACTCTTTTAGGACATGCTGTAGATCATCAAATGAGTAATTTCGTACATGTACATGAATAATTGCACTTGGTATTAAATGAATAATATTGTACTTCGTGTTACAGTCAATTATTCTTTTAACTATGCCGATAGGGTGTTTTTGGTAGGTTTATGACTGTGCTTAGCACAACTGGACCGGAAATTGTTTCATCGCTTGTTTAGCGTCATAACTAGCTCAGTTTTCAGCTGTGCTCAAGTTGTTACTGCAAACCCACGAAATCCGCAAAAACATGTTACAAACAAATGTTGTTTTTTCTCTCGATTGTCTACTTACCATTTTGTTAAATGTTTGATGACACCATGACAAACTATATGTCATCTACAGTATACAGCTTATTGTGGTAAGATTTATTAGCCTATAATTATAACTCACGAAAACCCACAGGCGAAAATTCTGATCGAGATATTTGACCGCGAAATATAGAATCTGCCACGAGTGGTTCTCAGTTACCACGAGTGGAAGATTTTATTTCTCTCATAATTTGACATTTTACTTTGGATTTCATCGATTTTACTACATTTTTACGCGAATGGGACCGAGTAACACGTTGTTTAAAAAATTGAGTGTAGAATTCTGCTAAGACGGAGCAGTATAGTAACGAAAAAACATTAAAGGAAGACTATCATGAAAAAATAATTATGTCACCCCGAAGGGGTGACATTCTGTTTAAGTAGGCATGCCGTCCGCCGTCCACAAGCTTGTTAGAGCATTACAGCTTACAATTCTTGTTCAATTTTCTCCAAACTTGGTACACATGTACAACATGGTCCAAGATTGATACCTATTGAAAACGGAGCTGATTCCATTTCAAATACGTCCACCAGGGGGCGTCATTAAAAACGAAGTTAGCGCGATACAGGTTGCAATTCTTGTTCAATTTTCTCCAAACTTGGTACACAGGTACAACATGGTTTAAGGTCGATACCTGATAAAAACTGAGCTGATTCCATTTCAAATACGGCCACCAGGGGCGTCATTGAAAAACGACGTTAGCGCAATATACAGGTTGCAATTCTTGTTCAATTTTCTCCAAACTTAGTACGCAGGTACAGCATAGTCCAAGGTTGATATCTATTGAAAACCGAGCTGATTCCATTTCAAATACGGCCACCAGGGGGCGTCATTAAAAAACGAAGTTAGCGCGATACAGGTTGCAATTCTTGTTCAATTTTCTCCTAACTTGGTACACTGGTACAACATAGACCAAGGTTGATACCTATTGAAACCCGAGCTGATTCCGTATCAAATACGGCCACCAGGGGGCGCCATTGAAAAATGACGT
>JAYMFW010070435.1:0-10707 GCA_036785005.1 Tubulanus punctatus | reverse complement strand
CAATAGGTAACAAAAGTAGGTCAATACTATACTAGTCAGTTTCTGACCACATACGGGTCCTATATATGAAGTTTGATCACGATTGGACCACAGATAAATGAGTTGGTCATTGTCACGAAAGTAGGTCAATACTATGCTGGTCAATTGCGGAACACATAAGGATCCTATGTATGATCAAAGACCGGTCAGTAGTATTTGAGATATTAGTAAAACTCAATTATCACATTTGAAATTTCCCGCCCTTAAATACCGCAATATTTGGTCAAACATGTAGGTAAGTGGTAACATTGTTGTATTAGGTTTGTTTCTACCTAGTCACATCAAAATACGTTCTTTAGTTTTTGCGTTATAACTGAAAATGTATTAAAGATGTTTGAATTTACTCATTTTTCTCGCCTTGTTGTCAGACAGAGGCATCTATCCGGTCAAGATTGAACTATGATGACAATGAAAATGAAATTTTTAACATCCAGCATCCAACAAATCTTTTTCTACTTTTTTTGCAGTGTGTCATTATGTTGGTTGAATCATTCATTGATAAATGTATTCATGGAAAAATTTATTAAATACTTCAAAACTGGTCGAAATGCATTAACACTAGTAACACATATGGAGTCAAGATTTGTGTTATATGAAGTAGTGAACACGGCCAGTCATCCGAAATTTTGACATTTATCATCGCCCCCTAGCGGGCGAACGGAGGCATTTATATATTGGCACCGAAAAATACTTAACTGAATTACCATCAAAATTATGTCATTACTTGTTAAGATTTCGTACGAATAACCATTGCTTACCAATTTAGAATGATAGATTTAAAAACCAGAAATAATAGGTCATGACCCATTTATGACTCGGATGAAATTGGCAATGAATATCATTATCTAATGATATATGTCAACACTTCTACAATATGAGGCGGGATTACCTACCTAGTCGTTACTGCAAAGAACCGAGTGAACTAAAATACTATGAATTAATGACAGACCCGTCTGCTACTGATAGTTATGGATATGTTATAGAATGTTGTGTAAATATTTTCTATATATTATATGTCCATATTAAATCTCATTGTCAGGATGAAAATAAAGGTAAAACTTTTAAAAAAGGTAATATGACTCACAACGTGTTTCATACATCGTTTTCTCAACGTATGCAAATTCGTACAATGAGTGTCGATGACTGGCGGGTTTGGAATACTTCATCGAATACAAGAATACTTTCTTGCTGGTTCGACGTCTAATTCTACTCTGAAACTAATATTTGATGCGCCTTGTAATTTGACACACGGAGAATGTAAAGATAAAAAAATGAGCCTGTACAAAATGCTGTCGAAGAAAAAATCGAAACCAGTCGAAATAAAATCGCCAATGAAATATCATTAAAAATCGTTTTGAAAAACATATAAATTTTCCGAAAAATGAAAATAGCAGTCATTGCAAAATCGAAAATAAATCAAAGATAAATTTTTAATTAAATTTTTAACATTACAAACCTGGCAAATATTGTCGATGCGTGATTCAAACCGTGAAAATTTGATTCGGCTGCGTATTCACTGGCTTGTCTTCTAATTCTGGTGCACAATTCATCCGTCATTGTAAAGAAAGGTTTTATTCACCATTTATTGATGATTTCCTTTACTTTTTAAACAGATAATTGTAGACATATTTTTCATTCAGTATTTGCTTTTCAATCAGATTATTAATTGCAAAATTCCGTGCAACCAAGCTCAGTGAAACAAACTCCCATCTTCTAATTATCAATAATGGGCCTGATTTAGTGGAATGTTCAACGCATTTTAATCGAAATATGAATATTTCATTTTTCTAAATTTTGTCAATTAAAACAAGACTCGCATTTGTACACGACACTCTGGGGACGTTATTTAGCTTTGCACTCAAATCCGATTTTTTGCAACTTTGTAAACTTGCAGGAAATTATTCTATTTAGCAGTCCTCTTAATACGCTGTAGTACTATCGCACATATTTAATGTGGTTCCTATTACAGATAAAAAGTAAATTATCTATACTCTAATAGGCAACACTCCGTTTAATATTTACGAAATAAATCATTATCGTACATTTAAAATGGTGAAAAGAGGAGCATAAATGTAGTAACTTAATTTCACACATTATCTGCATAATCTAATAATTAGACATTTCAATAATCCGAAAGGATGTTACTGTGAGTGGATATCTACCTCTTATTTAGAAATTTATAGCAATCTGCTGCTGACAATACCTTTATCCCAAAAAGTACAGTGGCGACATCTGAAATCGTAGTTCCAAAAAGGGAAGGTTGCTTATAGACGCTCGAAAACCCCTGAAGGCGAGGCCTTTGTGCATGAGGATGTTAAATGAATAATTCAAGTATTTCTTCAATGCAATGGATCACTACTGAGTGTCATACCTGAACATCTTCAGTATTTGCCATGAGTGAGTCTTTAGTCTTTGCTGTGATTAACATTCTGAAAATAGTTTTTCATGATGTTTTCAAAACAGAAGTATCCAATTCAACATTAAATTTTTTAAAGTTAATTAATTAATTTAATCGACATGTTATTTCTATAACGATATTTCACTAACAAATCCTTTCCAAAGAAAGCCTCGACACCTAAAAACAATATTTCGATGTCCAAGTTCACATCTTCCAAGAAAGGCTGCGTAAAACACTGTCGGCACTAACAGTTTTCAAATATTGAGATTTAATACCAATAGTCCGAGAGCCTACAAACTTCAATTGTTAAATCAAATAACCATACGATTATCATAGATAAAATCTTCTTCAGCCGATGCATAGATGGTGGGTGTCAATTTACCCCATTAGGTATGTGTGAAATTTATGCAGAGCTCACAATGTGTCCGTACATGTCAGATACCAGAAAAAATGGGGGGGGGGGAACCCGGGTTCAGCTACCCCCAAAATTGCCCCAATAGGGGAACAGTTTGCTCCACAACATATATGGCTGGTCTTTTGCTTAGATAATATGATCAGTTATGTAGAGTGTCTTCTTGCAAATGTAAACAGTATAGCTGCGTCCGATGGAAATCGTTTCGAATTTTTGAAATTACTAGTTATTCTAGAAAGCTACCACACAGTGGGCCTATGTAAGGTGGGGGATATTCTTGGAAAAGAAGACACATTTCATATTGATAATCATTCATTGTAGTTTATAATGAGGTGTGGCCCTCTATTATCACGATAGCTTAACGTGTGATCATCTAGATGATGTTGACGTAACGTCTGATTCTGTTTGGATTAAGTTTCGTTGTAATTCCAAAAAATGTTGTTATCAGTGTTTGTTATAGATCGCCGTCTTTAAGACCAGATATCCGGAGAAATTTTTTCAATAATCTTATAACCACACTCAAAATGCTTAAGGTTCATTAGAAGACAGACACACTTAAAAATGATGAAGGTACTCTGTCTTTTAATGACGAGATTGCTGGTTTCTGGGGATTTTGATAGTAAACTTTATACTTTCTGTAAATCTGATGTCACTGACACCCCGGGGCGTGAAATCAAAGGTGTAGTTAATGATCTTAATCTCAGTCAACTGACCAGCCAACTCGCATAACCCCGACTAGCTGTACTTGTATTGATTTAATCATAACCGATTCACCGGGGCACGTTCTTTCGCACGAAGTCAATTCGCCTATGGAATCGTCCAACCATTGTGCTATTTCTATCCAACTATATTTTCCGAGTAATAGACGAGGCGAGCCTCACAAAAATACAAGCTTCTTTAGTTGGAAATATGAAGTTTGTAATACAGATATTCTAACCCTAGAAATTACTAACACAAATTGGGCCACACTCTTGAAAGGCAAAAATGTGTAGACTGTGTGGAAAAATTGTCATCTGTACTCTTCAATATAAATAAACGCAACATACCTCATACCCTCAAAGTGCATAACTTCAGTGATAAACCTTGGTTTAACCCACAGCTTAAGTCTGTCACAAATTCAGAAAAATTAAAAAAGTGATGTCAGGATAGTTTTTGACACTTACTGACCCTATTTATCTTCTCAAAAGGTTTTTAGAAATAGACCACCAGGGCCGCGTGCAGGAAAAAATCTCGGAGGGGTTCTAAAATACGGAATCCAAAAACAATGCATCTTCGCAGAGCCGCGAAGAAACATTGCCACTACTATTTTGTCTATGGCACTGAATGAAGGAAGTCGGAGTAACAGAATAGATGTCGTGTATCGGGAGAACTCTATCAAGAACTGTGAAAGATCAGCACGAGGCGAAGAAACCGGGCACCAGTTTTAGGGCATCACCGACACACAGATCGTGAGGCAGTGGAGGAGTTTTTTGACAAGAGTCGATAACAAAAAACAGCCTCATTACCTTCATAGCCAGTGAATGGATGAAGGCTGAGTACAGAAAGAAGTTACAAGAAAAGGTTCTATATCTGACTGCAAATAAGAAATGCTCACATGCTCGCATCCCACGGTAGTCAGAGACTGATTTTGCTGTGCCAGCAGGAAGAAGCAGACGGGCGCCTACTTTTCCATGCTCCCGATGCTGCTGGAGGGTCATTCCGTCAGTGATCTGCTCAGAGGATACAGATGTCTTCGTCATGTGTTTGGCTTTCCATGACAAGATATGAGCCCCATTACTCCAGAAATGTGGTACTAAAACCAAGGTATCATCCACCAAGGTCAGTTATCTCGGTACCACTTGTTTTGTGCCAGGAAAGCGGAGAGTCATCAGCTTCCACCCTGCAGGGACTGCTTAGTCAAACCCATACAGAGTGCAAACTATCAGGCTGGAATATAAAGACGATGTCTGAAGTAGGACCAACAAGTGCCAATACCTGTTGGCAGAGGCTGGAAGATTGAGATAAAAGAAGGAGCTGAACAGTTGGTAGTGAACTGGGTGGATAGGCAGCCAGCACCTAAGCATTTAACGTTTCAGTGTAACCCTATTGGACTTTCAGGACGGGGGAGGCCTTTGAATCTGTTTCGCCACACACTGTTGAACTGCTAACCTGCTAATGTCCACGGAAGTGTGAACTACACATTTGTGAGTGTCTAACAAATGGACTCAAGTGCACTGATATGTGCAGACTACGTGATTGCGAGAACTAGGCATCTATTTCAGATGACTAAGACAGCGCAGACAGGATGCAGATAGGAATGACAAGGAGCTGGAAAATGATAATGATTACCAGAGTAGTCCTGAACTATGTGCATATAATCAGAGTTTAAATTTTTGACCGCAGCATTTAAGTGGCAATCTTGGGTTCAAATATAAAGAAGGATTTCTCAGTTTAGGTAAAGAAAAAACATATCTTTGACATCACAACCCTGATCATGAACACCAAAAACACTGTTAAACTGTTAAGACATCAGAATCACTGTCCCAACTGCTCTATGAACTTAGATATGGCCATTTATACGTGGCAATGATAATTTTGGTGGCCATTTTGGATTTCATTTTTTTAAAAAGCTGCAATGTTTTAGGTTAAGACAGAAAAGAAATCTTTGACCCCTCAAACCTACCTTATATGTGGTAACGCGTATTTGGCAGCCACTTTGAAAAAGGGTGATAACACCCAAAAAGCTGCCACCGCTGCAATGCTATCACACATTTTCCAACTCAAGGGTTCATACTTCGATAAATATCGCTACGAGTATTAATCTAACTAATCTTTAACTTGAAACCGACCAACCCCCCAGGCTTATGGCCCATATATAACAGGGTAAAATTAACCATTTTTGGTAGTCAACTGAACCAATGTTACCACCACCAGATGTGTTCAGTTAAACGATTTTATCAAAAGGATCATTGAAGCAATAGATTAGTGGCGTTTTTATCCATATATAACAAGAATAAAATGAACTTACCTTTTTACTAAGAAGGGATCATTTTGGGGGTCAACTGAACCAATTTTACCACCACCAGATGTGTACACTTAAACGATTTTAGCAAAAGGACCATTAAGCAATAGATAAGTGGCAATTTTATCCATATATGACAGGGGGAAAATTAACTTACCCCTTTTTGGAGGATCCACTGAATCCCTCTTACCGCCAAAAAATTTGTTCAGTTTATCATGTTTTGTTTTCTACATAACTGATCATAATATCTAAGCAGAAAATCGGCCATATATGTTTTGGGGTTAACTGAAACCCCATTAGAGGCAATGTTGGGGGTAGCTGATCCCAAGTTCCCGCAATTTTTTCCAGTTCATAGTTATCTGACATGTACGGACACAGGTAAGTGCTCTCTATAAAATTTGTATATCTAATGGGGTAAATCGACCCAAAATTTAGGGGGTCTACCCCTAGGGACCACACCCACCATATATCCATCAGCTGAACAAGATTTTATCTATGATTATGGTATGGTAATTGGATTTAACAATTCAAACCTTCTATGTTCTTTGGGGTAAAATCACCAGTTGTGGGCTCTCGGATTATAACGGTTCACTGAAAAATATAAACCGTGCTTTCGTAAAGGGTGCTACAAGCACTGTTAGTGTTTATCGCAGTTGGATATCTCATATTATTCTGGCCATAACTGAAATTCAAAATTCACAATTCGATAAGATCAGAGTGTATTGTATTATTCGACATTTTTATTCAAACATTCGAAAGATAATAGACATTATATATTGTGACAAAACTTTATATACATGGTGTGGCACTTGGCTATAGCAAATAGCTTAACATAGAACGTTTATGAAAGTTATCATTATCGACGTCATAGACAAATTGTTAGGAGTTATACGCAACGGTACGATAAGCAACATTAACAATATAGATGTGTCGAGATAACAAGTAGTGAATCAAACAAATTTCCACAACTCATATGATATGAAGTAGACCTTTGAATCTGATGGATCCACCATTTAAACGACTGATTTGTGTAAACCAATTATAACAATAGAAGGGATTGGTGTAACTATAAATTGGGGGTACATCTATTGAGCTGGCACCAAAATGGATGGATGCCATCACATGCCAAATGTCCTTTCCACTCATAGATATAGTCAATGAATATTTGCAACCATAACAATAAATCATGAAATCACTACATTAATCGTTTTCAGAGTAAGAACTTTTGTTACTAGTTAGTTGATCTTTAGATTTCTCAGTATCACATCAAAATTCTCAGCAAGGTAAAGTTTGCTTAAAAATCACTAAGTCCTAAAAAATGTTTTATTCATCGGAAGAGTCGGCTTCAAAATAGAACAGCTGTTCAGTCATGCTAGTATTTAAATGAAACGCTTACTGAATCACACTGTATATTCCTTAAATTGTTTAGATATCAATCGAATTTCCTATGTACTTCGCGTTTCAATTAAATGTAATGTATTTATTTCTGGAAGGATACTTGGAATAGATGCATACAAAATATAAAACGAAATGCTGATTACTAATATCAATACAAAATCTCATATCTCAATTGTCATTAACCGATCTCAATTGTCATTATATAACATTAGAATTGGTTAGTGGTGCACATAGGCATTCCACCGAGTCACAGATCTTTGTTTATAGGTTGGGATTTCTAGATGAGTTTTCTGAATCTTCGTATGAATTGTTTTCTATCGAAATTTCGTCAACTGTGTTCACTTTGTTCGATATGGTGGTCTTTCTACCAATGAAATAGAACAATTCCAACAATGTCAGCATTGAGGCACCCAAATACAGACCAGCTGATCCACCAATATCACCTGTAAAATGTCGAAAAGATAAAAAAATAATCAATAATAAGCAATAAAAGAAGAAAGAGACGAATGTCTTTTAACACAAAAGAGTGAATATAGCAAATAAATCTGACATCGGTCAAACAACGTGATAATGGTAGTTGGAACATCAGTAGTTTTTTTATTACAAAAAGTATGAACCCATTTGATATGAATTCTGGCAGAATGTTTGTTGTGATAATATTTTTCAACAATCTCTTTTTAATTGAGAAGCTTTAATTACACCCTAGGATGCAAAAAGTTGTACACAAGAAAGCAATGTTAGTGCCAACAATTAGTAGTGTGTGATTATATATTATCAATGAGATCACACTTACTATTGTTAACACTAACATCTTTAACACTTTACTCACAGATCAACCCAAGCAGGCTGTAAGCACGTGACTTGACAATTTCCTCATAACTCATTGTTGTATAGTAGATACTCAACAAAACAAAATTTCGCCTAGAAATTTATTCAAAAAGAATATTGAGTTACCCCTTTGATCCAAATGCTGATAATAACTCATGTTGCAAAAAGTTTCCCCGGGGGATTTAAGCAGAAAATTGTGTAGAATTTGAACAGTTTTAGGCGTGTCCATGGAATATAAGTATTGATTAACTCGTAACTCCATATCAAAGCCTCAGGTAGGCTGTTTCCAACAGTTTGAGCTAGAGTCATATGTTGTAAAATAATGATGATAATGGTCAATTTTTGTATCGTACAAATTTGATAGTAATACTAAGCTTAAAGTGTTTTATAAATTTCCAAGCAAAAATGAATAATCTGGGCAGCCTCAGACGCACTGGAATCGTCTCGCCTGGCAAGGAACTTGGGACATATTCCTAACCAATGAATACAATGCGTAGGACCATTGGAAAGAAATTGAACTTCTAGTAAATTGAATCTATAGTGAACGAATTCTTTATAGAACATGCATCTGGAAACTGACCTTATAAAATCTGCAGTGATCCTCATACTCTTTTGAAATTTATTGAGAATTTGAGTGACGTCACCGTAAGACCAATCGTAACTCTGCGATAAATCATCTAGCACATTGGTCCTGTCGAGAATGACTTTGAACAAAGATCTGAGACGGTATATCTTTTCATGAACCGTACCCAACGATGGACACAGTAATTTCTTTCTTGCTACACTTTGACTGACTCCAAACGCTTGATCGTTGAAATCCTGTAGCCTTTGCTCTAAATCCAACATCGCTCTAGACCAAGTCGACATTTTATACGCCTTTAACTTTTTATGTACGATTTCAATGTTCGGTTTCAGTTGCAGTAATTTCAACATCGATTTGACCCGACCATCTTTAATCAATGTTTGGATTTCGTTAACCAGATCGACGAATGATTGGTTTTTGAAAATTCTCAGGTAATTATTGAAATATGTCTTTACCTTTGTCAGCGAGGATACTGCAGCGTTTTCAAGCATTGTCATCGATTTATAGCCATCCCCGATACTCGTATAGTCATCAACGAGACTTCCTTTCAATGAGACCAGATGTTCCACCAATCGACTTGCATTAGGAAGAAGAACACTTCTAACGTATAATTTCAAATCGGAAATAAGTGAATCAACCTTTGACTCTTTGGTATTATTTGTTGGATCACCAAACCATTCTATTGCCGCGATTATTAACGTGTCGAGTCCGTTACTAAAGTTCTTCGATGATTCGTCAAAGATCCTCAGGTCATGTGGTACTGTGCTGAACGTTGTTGGAACTGGGTTAAAGAACATAGATATATTATTGATAATCACTCTGATTTTCTGCACGTACACTGCACGTCCCATGTCATTCTCTAACCGTATTAATCCAGCAAAAGTTTGAAAATTGTTTGCCATTGATGAACATTTGGGGCTATTCATGTTGCTACCTTTTACCTTGCACTCTATGGCTGCTTTTAGACTTGCGTTGTATGTCACGTCAACGAAGCCGACGAATTTAGTTAAGGGACCAGTAACAGCGACGTCCATTTTGTCCACTTCTGATATCGTGTTAAACTTTAACATATCGTCACTTAAACACTTCAGTCCATCTTTAAAGGATCTGTCTATTTTAGCACGTAAATCCTTCGCTTGATGTAAAGCGCCTGAGTTCATAATTGATGTCAAAAAGTGAGACTGTCGGTGCAAGTTATCAAGGGCCTGCCAGTACGCATGGGTTGCCGTGTAATCGGTGACTAACATTTTCTTGACGATCAGATGCGTGACTTCAGTTGCGTTCCTTAGCTTCTCGTTTATAACCTGATTCTCTTCGTAAAGGATGGCGTAGCTTCGAGCCTGGTATTGTGACATTGATGAATATGTTACCATTGTTTCGTAGTTTTCGACTTCACAATCCTGTGGACATTTGTTTGTATCGACGTTGCCTGATGAAAAGAATTAATAATTTACTTTATTGGATCACTGACTAATCCAGCGAACACACTCATTCATTATAAACTTTTTAGTGCATCGTTGGATACCTGCTAAGTATGTACATTGTGGCTGAGGTGGATGTGGAGTAGGCAGAATTGAAGGTACTACTTTAGCATATTTCCAAGCATAAACGTGTCTTGATTTGAAGATAGAATAGATACGATATGCAACGAATATGCGAGTCGGAGTCGGAAAAAGAATGTGTGACGAATATGAATACTATCATAAAGAGATTAAAGTGAATGGAATAATGGACTATGTGATTCAAGTGTTAAATATGATATTTCCTAATTCATAAATAATCGACTGAAACTGGCATGACTGGAATATCAATTGTAACAATGGATTTAAGAAACATGCATTTATCATTAATCTTACCTGCATGGTCAGAACATACAGTTTCGGCAGTTAGGTTACAGACGGGATCGTTGATGTTTAGTGTCGCATATACTGGTTTACATTGACAAGACGCCACCATGTCGTCGACTTTCGTGCGGGCATAACAGTTATTCTGACTCTCCGTATCCTTCACACAGCGTCCATACGGCTGTTCTAGGTTCTTAGCCTACT
>JAYMFW010070213.1:0-10709 GCA_036785005.1 Tubulanus punctatus | reverse complement strand
TTTAATGGACACTTTGATGTTTGAATTGATCTATTATTTATTGATGAATTTTAAAGCTGTTTTCTATCAAAGACGAATTCCTATCGAACAGCTTCGTCTTACACGTCACACATAAGAGAGACGTCTAGTTAGTTAAGGAGACGAGACCGATAGTGGAACTAATTCATCATTATGCCAGTGTATCAGCGTATTTAGCGGTAGATGATGATATGGCCAACGGTCATCGGGTAATGATTCCGTCTATCACGAGAACAAGCATCATTGTGTTACCATATTAATATCTCGAAATAAACCTGAGCTTCTAATTCGTACATACTTCGTGTGCGTCATACGGAGTTGGAAATTAATGTTGTTGTTCCGAAGCACATTCATGGCGACCTATTCTCATCGTTTAAGTAGTTTAGATATCATTACAGATTAGAGTCTGAAAATTTAAAAAAAAACAACAACACATAACTCAACTCTTTAATGTCGCGTGTATACTCGCAAGAAAACTTTGTTGGTCAATTCAGTGACCCCACTAAACCGCAGTTCGTGGAGTTGACCACACCAGCGATTTTTTATTTTTTGCGCGATCAAGTCAGCCGTGGAAAATTGTATCACACTCCCACCCCTTGTAACACACTTTGTAACACTAGATCCGTATTTACCCAAAAACAGCATTTTGCATACCCTCACCCCAATGCGTTACGTCATTTTTGAACATCCCAATATGGATGATTTTTTTTTTCTCGTCAGAATGAAACTTTGTCTCGGTTTGAATCTTCCAACTCGTCGTCAACAATCTCGACTTTCTGTCACGTGAAGATTCTATGGAATGCGCACAGTAGATGACGTTACCCATTCAAGTTTCCTTTCACGTCTAATATATCAATTCATCGCCTTTGATTTATTTCCCTCGAACAATCGGCGCTGGCATTCTGAGAATTGGCGGCGAAAGAAAATACGATATCGCCGACGACGTATACCGGCACTAGCAGGGTCAGCAACTAGCAAATGAAATAAAAACGTGCCGCAATGCGATATACCCTTCATCACACCGAATGATTTGGGCAAATAAATCAGAATAACGAAATTTATTTGGGCTACATATTGCAAGTTTGCTCTGTCGCGCGCGAGAAATCAGCTAATTTGTTGATTGCTGTGATTAATATCCGGCATATACCAATATCCCATATAAAACACGCCGAGAGGTGATATTTCAAGCGAGTTGGCGGACATTTATCATTGGCAATTAACGAAAAACCTTCTTTATTCAGTTAATATTTGCTCTTCGGATGAAAACACCGCACACAAATATAGATAATTTTTTTTTCTAATTCTTCGGGGGCAATGACAGTATATAAAGTCACCGTCGACAAGATTCTAGTAGATTCATGGTTTTATTTACGCCGATGGGATTATTTATTAATAAGGACCGTGAATCGTTTGATGCAAAGAAAATGGCAGTATCGAAGCCAGCGATGGCAATAGTCGGGGTTCTACAGTCGGCGAGAAGCGACGAACCATAATTATTACCTCTGGCAAATCAAAAGCCTGAAATTCATGGCGTGATAAAATCAACATCATCTGTCGCAGCTTGATGTTTCCAGTAATTCCACCCGTGAGACCCACCTTTCATTTTACAATTTTTTCTCCCTGCACACGAAACGAAACGACATTTGATTTAAATTTTTCCAAAAGTCAGAAGCTAGAACTCCTCACAAATTAAGGTTACTCTCGGTAGAGTTTCTGATCGGTGTGATAAACAACTGCTCTAACAGACATCGCATTCTTCGGAAGATGAGATAGTGCAAGACAGAATCTATAATGTTTGCCCTCGGTTCAAACTATAAATCACATCTCGATACCATTTTTTTCAAGAGACGCGTAACGACCCGTCGTCTTTATTGGTAAAATTTGGTACAATATGTGCGGTGAATAACGCGTGTACCTCAGAGGGGAAATAAATCTCGATACGGCCTAGACGTCGCCATAAACGACAAGACTGATGGTTGCCTGGTGAATATAGTGTGCTATTCGCATGCGTTGACACATTGTAGAGATCGTGCCGAGGCCAGCATATAATCCAGTTCGACATGGATGTGGGCATGCAATATCTATATCGTTTTACTAGTGCTGAGCCCTGGGTAAACACCAACAGATCGGCTTTATTCTTATATCGAAATCTTCAGTACTTAGTTTCATCGTGACCGTAATATCGGTAAATGTGCGGCTAAAGCGTAAAGTGCTGATTTTGATTTACTGTCCATTTCTGCCCCGATCAGTAGGCCACGTATCTTCATATCTGCTTGCATAGCCCTCGCAAAACGATTTCACGGCGTCGTAAATCTCAGTGATTGGTCATAACTGTGGTTTATATGATTTGTCTGAAGATCGGCGATATTCCGAGAATAGTTTGTTACTGTTTACTTCTTCATTGCTGTTCGCAACAAGGCTTCTTATTAAGCCATCGATTCGACCTGTTGGACCTTCGAGTAATCGTTAGTTGGACACTGACTGAAAATCTTTATCTGATTGAAAACAAAGCGTGTCCTTCGACATATTCTAGTGCCCGAATCAGTTAAACTTAAAGGTGATATATAGAAGATAAATCAGAATCGAAATAGTATAACTGAACACTCTCAATGTTAAATGTGTGAGTGATAAGTATATATTTGTTACTTGGATTGAGCTCGCACTCAAAAAGCAAACTTCATTATCCGAATGGATTACCGGCTTTTGCGTGTAAGATTGATTGATAGAGATATTAGACGTTTAGATTCGTGAGATTCAAAATTATCCAATATATGATAGGCTGCATAATGGGATTCCTGCTTATATTCTAGATTCTTAATTGGCCGATGTTAAATAAAACTAAACAATTCATTCCTTATTAAGTTTAATTTGTAATTGAAACGTTTAAGGATGAAAGTTTAAATCAAGTATTTAATAGGCATACATTTATATATAAGAATAAAAAGACAGACGTACGATCGCGTACAACACCGTTATTCACTGGTGGATGATAATTAATATGTGAGCTATCAAGTTATTAAAAACCCCACAATGTAAATTTGGTTAATACTTGTTTATTCGTCATCAACGGGTGAAATGGATTGAGCACCGTTATTCTTCAGAACGATAAAATAGATACATTGGTAAAACAAAACGATAGAGCGACGTGTGTATAATATAACGGAGTTATATCCAAAATCAGTGACAGGAAACACCTATGAACGTTCACTCGGTGACTAGACATTTATCGGAATATTTTCTGAACGTTAATGGCAGCGTAGTTCGCCTTGACATGAACGCTGCTGTCGTGGTCCGTCGACTTCAATCTACTCGGTGATCCCTTGTCGTATACACGGCGATCAATTAACCACATTCAATTTATCATACGACATAACTCTCCAGTAGAAAACGATTTTATCGTGGAGGAAAAAGCACCGATCATTAGTAAAGACGAAAGTGAAGTTGACGAATTGGTTATCGATTCTACTGAATGTTGTATATTGCCCGCGTGTTATTCACATGTAAAAACTAATCAAACCGCGACCTAATACTAATTCTGATATCCTTGGTAACATCACTATGTGTAAACAATCCAATTCTTTTATATTAAGGAAATCGTTTGGTTAAGAATGCAGAATTTACGTACTATATGTTTAATGTGTCGATGAGTGTGCTAATGCTATTCGGTACACGTCTACAACATGGCAAAAACAATTATCCTTGTTCGTGGCTCAAATTACTCAACCACTATCTTTATCTCTTGTTTCAGGCGATCTATTCATTCTGGTGTTTGCCGTCGACAGTCAGGAAAGCTACGAGGAAGTGCTGCGTCTCCGCGAGCAAATCTGCGAAAGCAAAGGACAAACACAAGTAGGTAAAGTGAAAGGCGAAAAGAAGAAAGTACCGATGGTCATTGTCGGAAACAAAACGGACAAAGATCGGGATAAAGTCGTCGACACCGAAGAGGTACAAACGATCGCCGAAAACGACCCGTGTTGTGCCTTCCTCGAAACCTCGGCGAAAAAGAACGTTAACATTAACGAGATATTCGTAAAACTATTCATGTTAGCTAGTTTACCGACCGAAATGAGCCCGTCGCTACACCGTAAGGTACAGCCGAATTACGTGTCGAGCAGCGGATCATCCGGCTCGACACGACGCGTGACGATTAGACGCCGACTGAGTGACGCGTGCGGTGCCGTGGCACCTAATGTCAGACGTCCTAGTATACGAACGGACCTAAAATCGTTGGAAGATAAGGATAATATTTCACAAACGAGTGAAATCAAAAGCGATTCACGATGCGTAATTCAATAGTTACATAAAGCACTGAATTTTGTGTGAAAGTCATGCTGTAGCCTTTACTTCAATATTTATGTGGGTTCTGCGTGCAAACCCGTTTTGGGTTCATGTGACAGCGATCTGAGTGACGGGGGGAAACTACGAGGAAAAATGCATTATTGAAGAAGTTTCAACTTTCATTCGAATTATATCTGTCCTCCATTGATACCCAACAACCTCGTTGTAAGTGGTTTAAATATATGTGATCTTGGTCCTGTGTGTGATATACAGCAACGGGGATGTCCTGTCGAAGAAAGATGTAGGATGTCTAACGGATAATTATGTCTTCTTCATTACACCTGTCGAAGAAAGTTCAAACGAATGAATCAGCTCTCTGTGGGACACTTCCTTCCACGAATCGACAATTATAATATCATTATAGTATAATACCAAATACTTGTATTCGTTCCTAATGACCGTATTCCAAAAAAAAGAATATTTTTTGCACAAAAGTTAATTTATCTAGATCAAGATAGAATTTAGTGAGTATTTAACTCAAATATAACGCGTAACGTTAGCGTGTGGATGAAGCATGTTTTGTGAGCGACTGGTGTAAATCTTATTACGATTTTCTTGCTTAGCGGCACATTTTCTATAAGGATTTATCATCAGGATAAATGAAAAAAAAAAATGAAAATGATATTTATTTTATATTGTCACCATAATTCCTGATTTCATGTATTGATTGTATTCATTTGATTATTCGTTTTATATGTCTCAGAACCCAGACACCGCGTGTCGTCCCGATGTAAAATACTCTTTTATCATAAATCGAATTATATCGAAAGCATTTTGCCGTTGACTAAATGAATCGTTAAATTTTTCTTTTGAAACGTCGGTGCTCTGTTTAATTGAGTAAGAAATTTTCCTCACAGCAATTAGTGCGTCTTTGATGAGAGACCTAAAATCTTTTTCCGTTCAATTAGCACCGGAGACGTTGGTATTTTACGAGATGTTCGTTTACTTCCGTTAACTCATAGGTTCCTGTACGAACAATAAGAACACGTTAAACTGTATGGTTAGTGCTTAACGGTAGGGGGTTGGTCGTGGCCTACGGACGAATCCCCAGTTATCGAAGTTTGTCCGAGTTCATAGTGCATTAACCAATTCAAGCTTTAAAGCGGCCTTCCTAGAATGATAATCCGAGGTTTTGAGATTTATTAAGATTCCCATCAATAGAAAACAAAAATGTGTGGTTCATTACACATTGCAATTTTGCGACAGGGTTAGAACGCTATGCTAAAAAGGGGCCGACCGGACAGTAGCGCCATTTGCCGATATTGGCCACTAGCCAATTAGAGACTTTCAGGTCAATCCTTTGTGTGTAACTTCCTTTCTTTCGAGGAAACCATTCAGAAAAGACGTTTTAATCATCCATATCTAGGGCAGAACTAGTGTTGGGTCGTGACCACGCGACATGCACAGAGAAGAATCCCTAAATTAGATATCTTCAGTAATTAAGTCGAATCTAGGCGACACTCAATAACTAATGCATATTTTAAGAAATACTTTCTGTCAGAATAGGCCAACCGCGGGTCAAATTTCCAGATGATTACGGTAGATAGATATGACTACCTGCTGCACCAAAACGATGTCATAAAATGCCGGTTTACTTCTCAAAAGCCAATTTCAAATGCCTTTGAATGAAAGCGTTTATCATTTCAAATGAATCGATATTTCTAAAGTAATGACCCGGGGAACAAACGAATTGTAAACAGACGATCAGTCACTGTCTGCATCCTATATTACAGTGACTGCCACGACCTTTATCTAATTGATTGCTTGAAGGAAATCTTTCTTGGAAATCCGCGTCAAATGAAATATGATGGAAAGTTCAACGTTTAGAAAATCAACTACGGTTCCGTAAACTAAGGCAAACCTCATTAATGGGCAGAATCTCTACAAAAGCTCATAAAGTCGAACTTTTTGTCTTGAGGTGACAATATCACGAACGAATATCATGAACGCACGACTCCCGATGGTCAGATGGTCCTTTTACCGGAATTAGTTTGCACCCAGTGTGTGTTGGTTTTCTGACATTCCACCAATGACACTGGAATAGAAGAGAAGAAGGTATCCGATCCCTTGTTTGTCAAGGTTGATAATATAAAAGAAATGAAGCACAAGACCCACTCTGTGAAAGATTTATCAGATACCCCAAATTTAGATTAAGGTATCAAGAAGATTGTGTGCCTTTTCCTAATGAATAGCAAGTGCAGTTAATAAAAATATATTTGGAAAAACTTAGTTGACAAGACGACAAGAATAGGAAAATGAATAGAATAATTCCTATTCGTTTGATATTACTTAGCTAATTAATTGCCCACATAGATATTTTTATTTCCGTTTTGACATTTCCAAAACTATCTGAAAGTAGCTATGATGAAATCAACTGACATTTATGACGCTTTTTATTTATTTCTTAAGCTACGAGCCTAAATCAAGATATCAGTGTTGACTCTGTATCCTCCTCTAATACCTCATACTGTAGATTTCGTGAAGTAACAAGATCAAAATGAGACTTTCATTTTGTCGAGTTACTTGAGAAATGAGCTTCCTTAGCCTTCAAATACTGGCAGTAAAACGAGCATCCTGCGCATAAGGTGTGTCACTGAGGATTTGTTTACGACAATCTACATATTTTGTCCTAGATCACCAAGCCTTTGTTCAAAATATTAGGTTCACAAGTTATATCGTTATCCTTGTTTTAAATTTTCAATGTATTATATATGATTTTCATGGAATTTTGTTCGTCTCGCTTTGTCGTAATCCTTTTGATTGAATTGGAAAAAAAACCAAACTTCCATCTTTCAAAAAAAACTATATTTATTATGGTATGTATTTGCAGCGTCGTAATATTAATATTAATCTGTAGCCATATAGTTTATTTCGTGTTGACAATAGATTGAAAATTGTAAATTGTGGAATGGTCATGTTTAGATTACTAAATATTACAAATATAATCAGTATGATTTTCATCATTGTATAGAACATTACAAATTGTTCAGCATTGTTTACCCATTGCTATGTTACCTGTTTTCCACAAAGCCAATGGACAATAAATAAATTCGATATTTTCTAGATAGCTGTTTGCGTGTTGATATTTCTCATGTTTTTTTTTTCCAGTTGCTTTCCGATACTTCTAGCTTCTCCTTGTGGTATCGGTTCCAACAAGAGGGAACAGGTAACTAGAAACAAGCTTTGTGAATAGTGTAACACAGC
Source organism: Tubulanus punctatus (assembly GCA_036785005.1). NCBI lineage: Eukaryota > Metazoa > Nemertea > Palaeonemertea > Tubulaniformes > Tubulanidae > Tubulanus > Tubulanus punctatus. Next base: position 3,149 of record JAYMFW010070213.1, on the reverse strand, counting down.
CCGTGAAAGAAATGTCGAGGTGAATCAGAATAGTTCAGCTCCTTTCTAACTGATTACTCTACTACTGCATTTTGAATTCTCGCATAATCGATCATTTCTGGCAAAATTAAATATTGGGCTCAAACACTTTTTTCTACAATAGAAACTGTGAACGAAGTTTGTTTCATTTATTCTTTATGTATTATCTTATTGCGCGCACAGTGTTGCTTTGATTCTGACACAAAACGTCGTCATTGCGCTGAGTTAAACCGGTGGCCATCATCCTGGCAATGAAGATGTAGTTTTAAGATAAATATCCACATACGATGTCGAAGGAATCGGACGGAGATTTATAAAAACTACAACGGTCCAGTCCGAAAGTTATATTCCCTCAGATCACTCGGCCATTCCTTCTTTTTGATCTTTTTTCTGTCCAACACGTGTACCAAGGACCGATATGTTTGCACTCGATGTTGTTTCCAGTTGACAAAGTCCTGCAATCTTTCTTGCATTTCATCATCCCTAGGATACGGAATTTCCTGTAAGACAAAAATCAAGATAATATATTTTAGTTTCTGTTCTGTTTGGAAATGTAGAATTTACTACCAGGTGAAGATTTTGTGACGAGGGTTTTCCACTTCACGACTCTTGTTCGAGTGAAGGTGTAATCTGAAACGAGTCTCAGAAAATCTTGTTCTCACCTGCCACAAGTGGAAGATTTTATTTCTCCCTTGCGAGTTATGATTTTACATTTTTAGTATAATTTCATCCAGTGGGTAACCACATATTTTCACAATGGTTTTTCACAATGAAAATCTTAAACGATAATACAAGATAAGTGGTGAAAATCATAGGACAGTTCATAGGATAATTCAATTCATTTTTCTTGTCGACTTCAGGCGATTTGAATGAGAGAACTGTAGGAATTTCAAGCAGATGAAAAAAGCCAGCAGAATTAATGCAATCATTGTCTATTTCGCTTTGATTTTATTAATTAGTGCCGCTCTGCCCGTTCGGTGAATTATAAACTGTAGATTGCTGTCGTTCTGCATACAACAAGTGTTCTTCACTGTTTCTATTCATGTTCGTAAAACCTCGACATCTATTAATCAGAGACGTTCGCCAAGACGTAATTAGTGCTACCGTTACCGTCATTCTTCGAGTGAAATTTAGTCTATCGATATTAGGCAACCGTTCGTTATAGCAGAATATTATCTACGTCGGGAATATATTATCATTGTACCAAAGAAAACAGCATGTTGAGGTATGACACATGGTCTAATGTCGATCGAATCTGGCTCAATCCCCTCATTCGTTGGAACCATTGTTAACATGGTCAAAAATCCGATTACGGCGTGCGAAAACGCTGCATTATGAATATCTCCAACCTAATAATATTTTGGCAAAAAATTCTAACACAAACGCGATCATCCCATATATCCTTTATGTTTCGGTTGAGAAAGGTTACACAAAAACATCACGTGTTATGAAAATTTCCCGAATCCAATTTCTGAACATGGAACATTCGTTGTGGAAAACATTTCGCTCTGTTGATCGATGCACTGGGTCTTGTTCATGTAGGGCCTACTACCAGCATTTTTAAAGTTCATGACAATTGGAATCTATTCAGCGTCTTTCGTCGGAGCAAATAGCAAAGCAATAATAAAAATAAATCATTTACCTGCTTGCGAATGTACATCAGTGAATCTTCGTTAGTATGCTGTAGGAAGTATTTTTTCGATATCATTATGCATTCAGCCCCGTTACTCACTAAACTCAGACTAGGCTGTTCATCAAAGAGCATATGAGCAACACCCTAAAAACAAATACATACATATGTAATAATATAATAAAATTTCATTAAGATAATGACCAATTTTAATCATCAACCGAGTTAAAAGACCATTTATAACTCAAACAAATAATAAAGTTAGCACCGTCTTTGCGCTTTCACGGTTAGTCTAATTATAGCGAGTCGCATTTTCTAAACTACTTCGGAGTATCAGTGAAAGTCCATGATTAACCTTTTACTCAAAGAAGCGTTTTGCGAGCGGAAATCAAGATGGTAACTGTTCTACAGACAAAGTGTTTCCGGGTATATAAAGGTTAATGTCAGTAATTACATCTAGGCATGATTCGACATAAAAGCTGCAATTTATAGCACACTCATTTGACCGTGCTTGGAATCTCCGATCAAAGAAAGTCTGTTGCTGATGGCTTGTCCAGGTTAACAATCGGTAGAAATGTATTTGCAAACGTGCATTTATCCTTGTAATTGCAGAATTTAGCGCCCGAAGTGCATGCTTGGCAAGCCGAGAAGCCATTAAATACCCGCTGAGCCTTAGACAGATACGGTGTCGCTGTAACATGGGATTAAGTCACATTTTTTTCAAACGCATTGTTCAAAAGAAACCCGAGTATCATTTCAAATACGTTAAAACCCCTTTCGACATTATCAACTACACTTATCGCTACTTTGTATAACAGGTAGACGGATTATAACCATATTTGTGTCCTTGATGTGCGGCTGACGCGCAATCTTGTCTCATATTGGTCGTATAAAGCACATTAACTAGCGATGTGTGCCATCAAAGAACCGGCGAAAATCTCCATAAAATACCAAGTCTATTACGAGCTAGATGTTCTGGGTAAGTATTTATCTGACCCTGGCTGTTAGACAGGTACACAGGTACGCATCAATCACGTTATTTCCGTCCTCATATACTTTCACATTTCGACAAGGACATCGTACATCTCTGCTATTTCAATTCTAATCTAAAGTCTAATTTGCCATCGACAAAAGTCCATAATACTTCGTCAAACGTCGTTATTTCAATTCGCGTCGTCAGAGTTATGAATGGTTTTTGAACAAGCCCAAATATTGGGTGTGGTGGTAATGACTGTATGGAAAAGCGCCATTCATCCAGACACGCGCTTATTGACTTATATATAAGACCTTGTCAGAAGGGTATAAGTTATTCAAGGAGAAAGATCAGGATGTGGTTCGTGACGGTGCACCAAAATCTGATCCGTAAAATTGTCCTTATTTAACAGTGAGTAATGTATTATAGACGAGCACTTTTTTGAGAATACGCACGTGGGCCACGGTTGATTAATCGCGCGCTTTTGCGATTACATCATTAAGGGTGATTGCCAAGGCATTCCGGTTA
>JAYMFW010069990.1:5455-17641 GCA_036785005.1 Tubulanus punctatus | reverse complement strand
ATTCGATATACTCTGAACTTTTATCATGACTAAACCCGCAATTATTGTTAACAACCATTTTTTCATTGTCGCTTACAGATTTTTCTTGCGACGCGGCCGAGATCTGTTTCTGAGAGAGTTCTAACTGCGTATTAATTCTATTCAATTCAGTTAATGCGTCACTTTCTTTTTCTTTCATCGCACCAACATCAGATGTCAAACTTTGGAATTTTTCCAATAATTCCTACAACGAATGACCAAATATTCCAAATACAGTAAAATATCCCCAAATGAACGCCTTCTGCAAGCGAGTTCCTGTATCCCACCCAGACTTATTCATACTGTATATATACCTATAAACTTATTCAAACTTGGAACTAAATTCAAATAAATAATTTCAGACAATGTCATGCTAGGTTAGTAATGTATATTTATAGTTAGCATTCAATACTCTTACAGTATTCTCTTGAATCTTAATGGCGAGCTGATTTTCAACGCCGTCAAGTTCAACCTTCGTTTTAGTTAACAGATCTGAACTTTTGAGGTCGTTAGATCGCAATGAATCCAGTTCAGTCGATAGTTTCTGGAATTGTTCAGTAATATCCTGTAAGAAAAACATTGACAACACAGATTAAATAACAACACTAGATCACTGATCTACAGTCCCGCAGTGTTCCATTCCTCTACTATCGCACCGACCAAACTCACCACATTCAATTTCCAATAATCAAGCAAATGACCAATCAGCCAAATGTGTTCTGGTAAGAATTGTCAAAGTTCGGACTATTGATTCAAATGTGTCATTTGAAAAAATCTTACAGCAAACAGTGCGCACGAATCAAAATTGCCAAGTTGATCCGCAAGTTATTTATTTTCATACGCGGAAAATCGCACATACCATAAGTGTGTCGTGGTTAGTATTGCGCAACATAATGGGGAAATGAAACCACTGCAGGTGGCGTGTAAGTAACATCAAACAAGCAAACACTAAAAAATTAGTCGGAAATGGAAATTTTCTTGAGTGGAGAAATATCAAATTCACAACTCAGCATTGACCTAAAATATGAAATAGCGAAATCTTTGCATAAGTAAAACTGAAAAAAACTAAACAAATTATTGCTGAAAAAAAAGATAAATATTCCGGAAAAAAAACCAGTAAGTCTTTAAACCGGCATCCTTATTTGGTTAAACTGATATCTCGATTAACTGAATGATAGCCCTAGAAATCAAATTCATCGCGAAAAAAGCTTTTTTTTATTACAAAAAGCCGCTGAACTAAATAATATAACTGAAGCTGTGTGTATTGAACATAGAACATGCGTTTCACATCAATCGCTCACTCTTAGTTCGAGATTCTTTTTTTTCACTTCGACTTGAGCCTTGCCGAGGCTTCGTTTCATTTGTTCCAGTTCCTCTACTACTTCGTTTGACGCAAGCTCCGATTTAGTCGATGCGAGCTCTTCATGTAGATATAAATACTTCTGGTTCAGTTCCTATATCATATAAATAAAGGTGCCGTTTGTTCTTTAACTAGACTAGTACCACAACAGTTCATGTTTGATTATTTCAAATGAATATGTAGACATTGATATATGTCGTTAGATAAGGGAACTTTCACACTGTGAGGGAATATTGACAATAGGAAGTGATGTACAGAGCTTCCTAGGCTCCACATTCATTTCCAATAATAATGTTCCATTACTTCTACACTGAGTTATTGTAAGAAATGTCTAGCCAGCTATTGCCAGACAAGCTAAAATGAGACCTGTAACATACCCTATTCCTGAGAAGAGACCAAAGATCTAGTCGCTCAACTAATGAATAAGGTCTGTACTCTTCAACGCACTCCCTGTGTTAAACATTTTTGCTAAATGCGTTTATTTGTTTGCAGGGTGAGCAGGCCCTAAGGATGAGTTCACAGAAACACTATGGTATTCGGAGCACGTTTCAGAAGATGCACAGGTAAAGTTGAAATGTGATAAGCAACTATTCCAAGGGCACAATGCTATGTATACTCAAAATCATGCCTGTTTAATGAAAACCATATAAAATTTGTGCACATATGGTTCCATGTGAACTCTCAGCCTTTTGAAAATCATATGGTAAAAGAGAAGTATAATACCAAAAGCCAAGGTTTGTAAGATTTTGGAAAATGTGACAATTGGGTCATACTGAATAACTGGTGAAGACTTTTATAGTACATGTACACAGAGGATTGAGATACACATATATATATATATGATAGAAGCCTTACATCGCTTTGCATCGTCTTCGTTTCCAGTTCTAATTGCAGACGAACCAATTCAGACTTGGCCTGAGCTAGATCATGCTGAAGATCTGTCACCTTGTCGTGGGACTGGGTCAGAGACGTTAACTGAGCGGATAATTGCTGGAACTTTTCAGAAATTTCCTAGAGGATTAGAAACGTTAACTACGGGTCAGCAGAATAGACATAATTACATGCACATAGAAAATATACACTACAGTCTCTACTTCAAATCAATTACTTTCGGCACTTTTGCAAAATTATTAGTCAATTTGTTAAATAAGAATTAAAGTTAATCAGCAGGAGAAACACTTAAGGTATCAATAATAAGTCAGTTAGTGATTAACGTGCTGCAGAAGAAAAACTTAAGATAAATTCTAATATCATTGTTTATATTGTATTACAGTACTTTAGACATGCTAACATACACATGTACATGTGTGAAAGTCTGTGAGGACGCAACATGACCGCTCTTTCCACATTCATCTTTCATTTATGGGATTTCCATTCAAGAATATCATTAGGCTATTTCAAAGTGCAGGATACATGCTACATGCTTATCCTTACAAAGCTATCTTTATCGCAGCAACCTTGCATGTCGTTTTGGATGTCACGTAATTCAGAATGGGTTTCGTCGAGCTCATGTTGTACGGCGTTTACAAGTATTTGAGTTTTATTTAAACAATCATATTCATCTATGACTAACATTAATTCCTACAACGGAAAAATAAAATAAAATGCGTGCGACGACAACAACATTGAAAGGCGACTAGAAAGCTATGAAAACTAATATTTCAGAAAATATCCAACAGTTCCAGCAATTACACCTACATGCACGCCAAAACCATAGCCGAGAAGATGACAACCCATCATTAGAACCAAGGTCCTGGGCCAACAGATTTCGACTGGGAAAAAAACTCAAATAGCTTGAACTGACTGATAGCTCTTACGAGACCCGAGTTACCCGGTAAATGCAACTATCCTCAATGAATCTCAGATCCAGGCAGTTCCAGCTCGTTTCATTGACAAGAGACCGACTGGACTGGCAATTAGAAACAAAGAGGAACTCGATAAATAAATGTTCTGAACAAACCCGAGATAACCTCTGATGAATAGAGACTAAAATTATATGATATAGCTTAACTATTTCAGAGTTACTAAATCACATCAGTAAAATGTGACTGCGAAAAATACTGGGTGCGACATGTGCTTAAACCCATCTGCCACTAGGGAATATTGGCGAAACTATTATCATTATTGATATCACATAAAACCTAAATTACAATTTTGATAAAATGTATAGCAACTGTTAATTACTGTTTAATATGTTATATATGCTCTGATAAACTACTATAATGATACGTGGACCTCAACATGACTGGATGGGAAAAGATCAAGCAGACTAGATGAATTGAAAGATCAGAAAATATCTCTTAGCTGAAAATACAATTCATTCTTATTCATATACAGAAATATTCATCTTTGGAGAGTCGTGTAATATGAATATAAAACATCAGGAGCAAGCATAAACAACACTGAAAATAAGCTCAAATATCTCATGCTAGTTTAGGGTCATAACTGGAGCTGCCACATGAAATCTATTTCATGTGAAATCATACATTTTGCCAAAAAATTCTTATCAAAATATAATGATTTTATTTTATGTATGACATGGCAGCCCCAGCCCTGTATTCATTAAAAAAAGACAAACACCATCTCTATTGCATCAATGACTATACAGAATCTATAAACACAGGTAGAATTCTAGAGAAAGAAGTTTTAGAGGTCGTTTAATCGGATATTGGGGCAATAGACAATGATGTATGTCTTTAATCTGAAGTGAGAATAATATAAATATATCTACAACCAAAATTACAATGTATATTTGCTACAACTAATAGACTCGAATAAATGTATAAATCATTGCTGAAAAGTGAGAAGCAAAGCTATCATTTACCCAGAACTTAAAAATAACCCGGCTGAATGGTCATAAATCTTAACATTGATGGAAAATATGCAGATGCTCATTTTCTCAGTGGAGAGTACTCAGAACAGTGATCAGAACAGTACTGAAATGAACAGACTGGGCTGACCAAGATTTCATTCAATGCATGACTCTATACACCCTCTAACGATTCAGAGGGCATGTTGTTTATGTTTTATAAGAAACCTCATTGTAACCTATGACCTTTCAGCTGGGTAAGTGCATTAGTGATTCAATAACACAGTACATTCTTACTTCATTTTCTTTACTCTTGTGATCAAGCTCTTCTCGTAGTTGATCTACCGACAACTGACTTTTCGATAGTTGTTGCTCCAAATCGGTAACCTGCTGATGAGAACTGGAAACCGACTCCAGATCGAGCATAGTTTGACGATGCTGTTCGGACAGTTCCTGTAAATACATTGATCATTGAAAAAATACATCAATTGAGTCGGTACAAAAATCTGATGTCTATAACACTGATCAGGTATTAGATCAACATGCATTAAATTCTCCATGGGCCCAGTTGCTCAATTGGCAAAGTTTATGGATGAAGTTTTACTCAATGTGGACAAAACATGGCTAGAGTTCTGAGCTAGTGGACCCATTTAAACATGCAAAATCGTTTGTAGCTTTCGGTCATCATGGAACCAGAACTGATATATACCAAGAAAAGCCATTACCGGTAGCGTAAATTGCTTTAAACAACATTCATTCATACAACATTCACTCACCAACTAAGAAATGAAGGATGCTAAAAATCTATATGTGCGCTATCTTCATCAAATTTTTCTTCGAAAAATTGAATACACTTAATGACTGAGATGACAAACACGAATGGAACTAAAAAAAACTGATTTACATTTTCTTCTTCTAAAACATGGCGAATTTTTTGTGTGATGTTGATAAAAAAGCAAGCAGACAAAACTGAGACGAAACCTTACATTATTCTCGCGTTTTAATCTCTGAATGTGTTCCCTTAGCTGGTTAAGATCGCTGTCTTTTTGTTCAAGCTGTTGTTGAATTTTCTGGGAGTCATCCGCACGTTTTTCCGCCTGCGATAATGCATCCATCGCTTTCCAGTTTTTCTCACGCAAGGCCTAGATAATCAGAACCGGAGGGAAAGTGCCAACAGGGAAATCAAACATTTTATTCATACAAATCACATGATTACAAATGGCAAATATTACACAAATACATGTAGTAAATATTGTCATTTTTGATTTTATTGTGCAGAGGTCTTAGGTGATATTTGGAGATACCTAATGATGAGTATATAATAGAGATTGAGCAACTAAAAAGATTTATTTTTAATCTACCAGTCTAATATCTCTATCAGGGTTCGTACTTTACATGAGTTCTGAAATTAATCTCAAGAATGATGCATTGATGTCCAACTAAGACAAAGCCAATTAATTATATAAGACCGGAAAGATATCATGAGCGCCATGATTTACATAATATTTTGATATTTCCAAAACAGGAATTTCAAGATTCAATTTCAATTGTTTTCCAGGTTTCCTATGACGAGTATGAACCCTGCTCTATGGTTAACTACTGTTCATTTCTGATTATAAACACATAATACACAGTCATTACTTCCATCCACACCACATAATTCACACCTCATATCACAACAGTTCTATAGCTGCATATACAACTATTGTCACATAAGGACTTCAATCACCACTCACTATAAGCGTTAACACGTGGGTCCGGTTTTATTGGCATATAACTATAATACGTTAATAATATTGGAAGTTATTTTACGTCGCTTGGTCGCCTAGATAAACGGCATCTACATATCGGTCATAGTCCTGTTATTATACTTTTGATTAGACCACATGAGTGCCATCCCCGCCCTAACCCAACCAAGCTATAACTTGTTCACACAGGCGAACAAATGGCATATAAAAATCAAGAAAAGGGGCACCCCTGAGTCTAACATTGGGTACATCACAAGAGAAACTATGTAAATATTAACTACATGTATTGACCTGCCGATCTAAAACTTTACATTGTGAACGGGCATTTTGGATTTTTGACATATTTAAGTCAGGTTGACTTTTTAAAATTTTGTAAGTGACAGTTAGGTACTCTATCTGTTATTTCATATTATCTGTACAGTAACAGTATTCACCGCTAGCGATTATGATATACCATGCCAATGAAACCAGACCCAAGTTAATTGCACAAACGGGAAGAATTTGGTTAGAACAGAACTGAATTAGCCATGAATGAACTAAAGCTGTCATTAAGTAACTGAAGAAAATGATCAAATCATCATACTCACATTATTTTTCTTTTTCTGGTTTTCTAAATCATCAGATAATTGCTTTATTTCATCTAACTTAGACGTTAAGTCAGTCTGTAATTTAGATACCTCTTCCGCCTTTTGCCCGACTCTGCAAAACAAAACAATCAGCAGTGATAAATTCACAATTATTACTATTCCAACATAATCTAAAATAAGATGAACATTTTTATATCGAAAGGCTTTCTATGTTAAAAATAACGAAATGATCATTTAGAATTTTACAGTAGTAACAATATTACAACAAACAGAATAGAAATATGAGCACTCACATTTTCTCATGTTCAGTTACTGATAGTTTCGGGATCTCAGTCTCACTAGTCAGATGACCGTTAACAGCACCGGTAGGTTGATTACTAGGAGCTTCCTGACCTTCACCCGACTGACGCTCTTTAGTAGTCTGTAACTGGGTAGCTAACAGAGAGTTCTCAGTTTTAACTGTATTCAACTCTTTATCCTTAGATTCGATATCTCGTACCATGCCGTTGATACGTGCTTCCAATTCATTACGTTTTACAGTCGATTCCTATCAATGATATAAAATCAAAATAACGGTTTACGCAAATTTTATGAATTCAGTACAGAACCTACCAAATCGTTATAAATATCTATAAGTCAACCTACCAGAGAATTTTGAATCATTTTGATTTGACACTTTATTTCCTTGTCACATATTCACGGATATGAAAAACTCTAAGTTATTTGTTTTTGGTATTATTAAGCAACTATTTGCAAGCTAAATTGATGGAATTTCAGGTGGTGACTGCGTCTCAATGATATGACAGTAGTGGGCAAGTCTCAACAAACCTAGGAGTTAAGCTAGATTATGATTTACCTCAGACTTAATTCAGTCCCATCGCAGTATATTTTCTAGGAATGCACCTCAATTAGGTCGGATTATCACATATGAAAAATTACCTTAACTTCGGCTTCCAATACTTTAATTTTATTGTCCAGAGATTTAACTTGACCCGATTTGTCAGATGAAGAGTGTTCGAGTTGTTGGTACTTATTTTTCAGGTTGGCACACTCAGTCTCGGCCATTTCCTTGCTTGAATTAGCACGTTCGTAGTCTTTTTTCAATGTTGTCATTCTTCCTTCAGTTTTTCGGAGAGTCTCGCTGACTTCATTCAGTTTACGCGTCAAAACCGACTCGGAATCTTTCTACAATTGAATGAAAATATAAATTTTTACCTCAATTATACAAATACTTATGTCGTTTAAAAGCAAATCAGCATAAATAAGTGTATTTCCTTCAGCCAATATCAATAAGATATAACACATGTTATATGGCTTAATTATGCATAACATACATGTTTAAGTAAATTAAGTCTTTAACTGCAGTAAGTTTATACATGATTGAATCAAATTTCAAATTCAGAGTGATCGGTCTTAGAAGATCATTAGAATGTCACTTGTTCAGCATAAAATTATTTACCTTTGTATTTTCAAGGCCTCTAATCTGTTCTTCATATCTGTGTAGTTTCTGCTCTAACGTCCTTTTTGAATTTTCGCTGGTATTCAGTTTCATTACGTTGTTAGATAGTTCAGTGTTCACAATTTTCAGTTGTTGTTGCAGACTGCCGACATCAACTCCTGCCATGGTATTCATTCTAGAATTATACGAAAGTACAAATATTTAAATCATAGTCATATTTGATAAAATAAGTTTGCCATTAGGCGGTAGGAGGTTAAATTCACAAAAAAAAGCACCGACACCAATATGTAATTTTTAAAAATTTGGATTTGAATTTCCTGGATAACTGGAAATGAATTCATTAATCTATAAATTCTTCCAGGCTTTTTTCAGACGACCTAGCAATGTTAAAGAACTACTGCTCGGGCATTATTAAGAATTATTACAATTCAGACAATATTTGATTATCTAATTAGGAATTTTCAAACATGGCATCCTGACTATATTGAACATTGATACTTAAGTGTGACAACAAAAATTATCATTAAACTTTGAGCTCGTTGACAAACTTACTGTGCATGGCTACCTGACTATATTGAACATTGATACTTAAGCGTGACAACAAAAATTATCATCGACCTCTGAGCTCGTTGACAAACTTACTGTGCTTTAGCTGCAGCCTCTTTCAATTGTTTATTTTCCTCGCTGAGTCTTTGAATGATTTGTGCCTGTCCATCACCCATCATCTGGCTATCCATATGTTGCATTTTTCCTCGAACCTGAGACATTTCCAGACGATGCTGTTCATGAGTCTGTTGCATGCGCGAATGAAGGGCTTGGATCTCTTTTTGTTGATCTGCCATTTTATCCTGGGACGACTTCTCGAATTGGCCGTAACGTGATTTCTCTTGGGAAAGTTCTTGACGTAGTTCCTTGATGCGGGTGTTAGCCGACATGGCCAGTTGTTGCTCTACAAAGAATATATTCAGTCTTTATACTAAATAAAGAATGGGAAGGTAGGCCAAATACAGCGGTTTTATTCAACAGTCTGCAGTACAACTGTATCAATGCACATTGCTTGACATATTCATTTGGATCACTTAGACCAAATTTATCCCACAGCTTTCGATAGACAATGCTGAATCAAACTGGGTACACTTGGCTTATAAACCAAACTAAATTTTGTGGTACAATTTTGTGCTTTAGTAGCACCCACAATATGCAGATTAAATTATAATACATATTACACATACCTTCCTGAAGGGATTTTTCTTTGTCTTCCAATTGTTTTTTCAAGATACAGATTGGGTCAGTCTTCTGGGATTTCTGTAAATATCAAATTCAGATTAATTTTATTTCAGTGTTCATTTCACAAACAAAATGCAAAAAAATAATTCAATTCATTAATTCATTGGTAAAGATACCAAATCAGAGAGGTTTACTTTCTCACAGTGTCTAGAGTAGCCTTATCATACCTTGTTCCATTCGGCACGTCCGCCCTTTGCCAGTAGGATGTCAATAAGGGTCTGAACTTCCATTTCAGTAAGCGGTGCATTCTTAATGATATTCAAGAGATTATTAGCATCAGAAATTTCCTCAACACTAACACCTAAAAATATAGATAATTGAAAGTCTCAATCATAGACAGATGTTACAAAAGACAAATGAGCATATAATCATTTGGCTTATCCTGAGATTACATAGAACCCCCTTCGCTCACTCATAGCTAAATTTTCTTCCAGTTTAACCTTTTCCAGGGTTAGTTGGGTTATTCTACTTGTCGGAGAGTACTTTGGGTTACCTATTTTCAATTTTGATTAATCTATCTGTTTCTGAAACTTTTTTCCCAAGCAACAGATTTACTATAAACAGAGATTGCAAAGATCGAACTAGTTAGATAGAGAGTCGTACACATCAAATTCTAGGATCTATCACCTATCATCAATTTTTTAGTTAAACTCATGAAATTATTAAACGATTCATTGGATTTTATAATAGAAAATTGAAAAAAAGAATAAATTTTTTGAGTTTTATTTGGACAATTCTGTGAGATTTGAAATTAAAACCATCTGCTCAATTGAGATAAACAAGTAGTAGCAGTAAGTAGTGTTGGAATATAAATGGTGGTAGTAATGTATGGATAAGATATTGATAGAATAAATATATATATATCCCAGTATATATGTCACCATATGATGACGTTTTGAGGCCATTGATTTTTTCTGAAACATACATATAGGCCTATGAGTTTTCTTTCAATGACTATGACCAGCTGTTCAGTAGTTTTTCTACATACACGACCTAAGGCATACATAAACCGATGCCTTGTTTCTCATCGCACTTCAGAGGTGACTAGGGCGGGCAGATATTTTTTCATTTACCAGTATTATGGACAAAATACCCCAGGCAGAAACAAGGCTTTATTTCATTTTAGCCTCAGAAGCCATAGCCATGCCTATATATCATCATAAAAAGGCTATTGGACCGTTCTAAAAAAATTTTTCTTCACAAGTTACCAGCAAAAGATTTAGGGAAGGTGAGCTTTGTGGCCTGCAGATAGATTGAAAGTTAGAGAATTTACAAAAAATTAACTGTGATATGATTTCTAAGTTCATAACAATATAAAGGTTCCTTATTCTGTGAGAAAACTCATTTCAATAGATATTCATACTGTGTTAAGTATTAAAGAATATAAGTACTTGAAACTATCAAAAATAGATAACAACTGATTGAAGATAGGGCCTAGTATGTAACTTATTCTAAGAATGATCTCAATGACGGAACAAAAAATGAACTAGGCTAGACAGAAATTTAAAAAAAGTTTTCATCATTGTCTTAATGACATTAAAGTGGATGAACCTAGAAGTCCTATCAATAAGCTGAAATTCTATAAGAATCTCTACTGAAAGCCAGAAAATATAAAATCTATTTATTGAAAAAGGGAACTATGATTATATTGCTGACTGGGTGTCAAAAGAACAACGAAACTTGTTTTTTAGCTGTTAAACATTTAATACTGAATGGTTATATACCTAGCTGAATACACATTATAAAGTGAAACATGAATTTAATGAAGACCTACCTTCGTTCTTCTTGTTTCGCTTTTTCTCTTTGACAGGTTGTTCCACAAACTGCGGCACCTCGGCTGACACTGGAGCAGATTTCGTAACCTGAATGACCTCTTCAATTTCAACAGGCATCGGAGGCTTCGTTTCCTGTTTAACCTCCTGAGCGGGAGATGACTTATCCTTTCCTTTCTTACCCCTCCTATGTCTAATCGCCGGTGATGAGTCACTCTCACTGGTGGATACATGACTGTGCTTCATTTCCAGCTCATCTTTCGGCATTTGTTTCGGGTGAAACGTCTCTGCAACCTCCATGGCACTAGTGCTCGGTGAACGCTCGGTACGATTATGTAAAATCGACTTTGTCTTCTTGGATTTCTTGCCCTTTACTTGTTTCGGTGACATGTCGGAATCAATTATCTCCGGCTCTAGTTCAATTTCGAGCATTTTCTCTTCTTTTGGAATAGTCTGAGGCTCTTCAATCTTTTCGGGAGTTGCATCTTTCTTGTCCTCTTTCTCAACACTATCTTCTTTGCTGTCTTCTTTGTCATCTTTAGCCACGTTCTTTTCTTTGGTCTTCTTCAGTTTTTTCTTTACTTTGTCTTTCTTGTCGGCTTTTGTTGGTTTCTTGATTTGCGCTTCTTGCCATCTTCGTTGTTCAGCCATGACTTCCTCGTATGTACGTTCTCTCATGCCACATACAGAGATTAAGTAAATGACAACTGCGGATATGACGAACACTGCTCCGCCAATCGCCAAACTTTGGGTATCCATTCTAGCGTATTATTGATCCTTGGTACAGAAAAAGGTCCCTAAAAAAGATGAGATGAAAGGCTACATTATAGAAGATGAATTAGTAAACAAGCATAGTACTGTTTTGATTGAGCTCAGAATATGATCTACCAATTAGATGAGTAAACCAACCAAGGCATAAGTTGGCAATGTCATTCCGGGATAACCCAACTCGAATAAATTAATCAAATGGGCCTCATTAAGTCGTGGAATGATAATAATTAATCTTGGCTATGTACTTTATTAAGGCTGATGATTGACTACAATAATTACACTGTTAGTGTATTAAGGTACCAATATATTTCTGTGGACGGGAACATTTCTGACTGCCATTTCAAATTTCCTAACTGAATGGCAGAAAGATTAGGC
>JAYMFW010069768.1:0-10723 GCA_036785005.1 Tubulanus punctatus | reverse complement strand
AAAAATACATCCAACGACATGAGCCTGTCCTTTTCTAACCTAGGAAAACGATTAACAAATAAATTGACTTATATATTATGATGCTTAAAAGGGACACCGGGCCATAATTGAGAAAATACATGTAGGCTAATTGAAAGATAAAAGTGGTTGTTACAGAAAGAAACTTAGTATACCTATAATTTTCTTTCAAAAGATCAGTAGAAATCTGTTGACTGCCATGCCCTGACAAAGTAAGCGAAGTGTTTAACATGTCAGTTAAAAGGTTTTTTGATAATTGTAGGCCCTATATCTTTTCTAAAACTCATGACATTATGATTAGGCCTCAATGTCATCAAATAAACTGAAAATATGCTTTAGTTGAGCCTCTTCCAGCGCAATTACATAGCCCTTTTTATTCCAGTTTATTGTTTCATTCTTCGAACAGTAACCGTACAATCAAATTCAAGTGGCAGCTCATTTTCGATTATTCAACATACCGGTAGGCCTATGCTATTAACGGGATTCGAACTTGCCGCAGCAGATGTAGTCATATGCCAGGCGGCCTCTAATCACCACCAGCGATATTTTTGTTAGTTGTAACTAACTAAACTTGACCTGCTTTTTTGTTATACATTCATCACATTCAATGCAATTTGACTAAACAAAAATCAATAACATAGAGTCGCATCAGTAGTGTTTTATAGTAGAATGTTTACCCAGCAAAGCAGCGCGTAATACTGAAATCAGCTGCTCTTTCCTCAGTCTCAGTCAATGCGCATGCGCAGATCGGATGTTCTACCTTTGGTGCATGCGCATGCGCAATAACCAATTTCACGGCAGAAGCACATTTTTAAGCATTATAAGTCTCGTGTTCTGCAAAGATTTTGCTAAATAGAAAACAACTGATACTTTCTTGTGATAGGTGGTTATTTATTTATGTTTGGTCAACTTTTCCTGCGGAAACTGATATGATTCAGATGTTTGTTCTATTGCCTATCTACAAGGATATCGACGAAACGCTGACACGATAAGCCGTTTGACCGACAGTAAATGCTTTTTCGTGATTTAGGCCGAAATTATAGTGAATTACCCTAACTCATACCGGTCCTCGGGTTCATCATTTTATTAATCATAGGGATGCTGTGATTTATAATACTGCCCACTGTGATTGCCTTGGAATTGATAGAGGACTCTCAAAATTGTTCCCGTTCTAATTAAATAACCACAATTTTGAGACTAGTCATATACTTGAAATATATGTGGCGCTACTAGTACGCTAGGGGGTCCAGACTTGAAGAAGTTACATGTTTATAGATTCCCCATAATGCCATCCACACTGTGGCATTAACATAATTCAATTATGTCTTTTAGTTTTTACTTTTTTCTTCCATTTAAATTATTTTTCCCCAAAACATTTCAATACAATAAAAATACTAAATACAATATTCCTGTGATAAATTTTAATAAAAGTATTACTTACAGGAATGAAGTATTAAACGCGTTAACAAATATAAATGTTACAAAAAGACAATCTTTCAATATATTTGACATTTACTCAATAAAATGGCCAAACCTTCAAGAGTTTCGAAAGTGGAGATTAACATGAAATACTGGCAGAATCAGTAAAACTTTGCAGTATATTGCGCAAAAACAGGTTGTGGATTAACTGGAATGATCATCTAAATACATCTTCACATCCATTGATATTAAGTTTATTTAGATTCCACACTTATTTCCAAATAAAACTAATATTGAATGAATTAGAATGTCCGTTACCTGGTGATAAATCATTCGATGAAATTAACAATAACCTAAATGTAGGAAAATTTCATCAGATTTATAATGAATTTAATATTGATGGAAATTATTATTTTAGATTTTGGATGTGAAATGCAGGTGATTTAGGAACATAATATACGCAAGAAGCTTTCATAGATAAAAGGATGGATTAATTTTATAATAGACAATGCTACATTTCGCGACGACGTCCTCGTGTAAACGCTGCTGGCTGATCGGTCAAATCTTAGTATATCGAGTGGTTATTTCGAACGGTTCTTATCTTAATCCGGTGTTTGAAATTACCGCCGAGGCAATTATCAGCGATTAATTACTTCCACGCCGGACATTGATAATGCCACTTAATTTATGGCGCGTGATGAACGATCGTCACGAAGGTGGAGTAGGCGTGTTCATATGGTGCTTTTAAATTTGCCGTAAAAATGTCTTGAATCACTGTTTTTCTACAATAATAATAGTTCCAAGCTCTTAGGCCTATGTTAATATCTCACGTTATGCAAAATACTTATTATCCCTCTCAGGGCCGTTGTAATCGTAGCTAGCGGCCGGTGCAGAGAATACTCCTGTGAAACATTTTTCTCTTGTTTGATATTAAAGGATTTTGGATGCTAAGATTTTGGATGCGTGACAGCTATCATTCCCTAGTAATTGATTGATATCTAAACATAAATGAATTCTATAAACAAGAGACACCAATATAGACTACATATAATGGTAGCCAAGTAGGTTATTTTTGTATGGAGAACCCGCCTGAATTTTCAATGACTTTTCGGAAGTCCAAAACATTGAGACTAGCAAGAAATTCTAATATAAAAGTTTTCACGACAGCAAAAATTACACATGGTTACACATTATTGTTGGCCAAAATCGCGAGAATGTACACAGACACGGGCATTTTTATGATTTTCGTGTTCAACGTTTCTATGATGAAATTCAATATTCGCTCTTTCTTCAAGCTACTTCTTTATTGCATAAGAAAAACATTGTAGATTTAAATATTTACTTGATCTCCGATCATTCATACTCTACGCGACTTTCCAATGCGCCACGCTGGTAGCTGTAAGCTATAGCGATGTGTTTCTGTATATATGCTAACACATTCGAGAAATACGCACGTACGTCGATTATAATTTATGCACTAATAGACAGAATTGTTTGTGGTTTTTAAATTGAATTTTCTCAAATAAGGCACAAATTATATCGTTGACACAAACTAGATTATTTTATTTTTAATCTACAGTAGTAAACAGCTAGCAACATGGTGGAGCTGCTGCTTATAATTATTCCATCTCGTGATACAAGTGCCCGTGAAGAAAAGTCAACAAGTAAATAAAAATAATCTTGTTTACCGGAATTAAATTCTTTTCGGTGGGTCATTACGCCTATTAGCAGCTATTCCTACCCAGTATTAAAAGTCAATTGTCGATTTGAGATCATTTCAATCACCATAAAGAATCTTAAATAGCGGTTCATCAGCAACAGACGCTGATCGGTCGAAACATACTCGTGAATAGATCTAGAAAAAATTAAAATTTCATTGTGAGATTTGCTAGTATGACGATCTCGCATCAGTCGTCTGCTTATGATTGCTGCACAGAATGACCAATCGGATTTGACATCTTATATGCCGTTCGAGAGTTATGTGCGACAGTAATCACCTCGGATATGTTACGTAATTTCCTGCTTAGTCAGGAGTCTGGCGTTCTATAGTTGTAATAACGATCCCAACATTGAACTGACAGAATAATGAGGAGGTCGTCGCGTAATGTAATGGTTTAACACAACCAGGAATACAAAGAATTAATCAATGTAATGTATTAGAATCTAATTTGTGTTTTAGGTGCTCAAGTAGAAACTAGATCAGCAATTATTGGCAATACAAACACAGCTATTGATGCGCAAAAACAATTCAAAGTATTATTCAATTATTCCATATATAACGATAAAAACCAATCTATTCCCGAAACGATAACTAGATTTCAAAATTATTTGGATAAATCACATGTAATATTGTATAGGACCAAATTTATCAATCATTCCGAATGACATGGTTTTAAAGATAAACAATATCATTGCTAGTAACAATCTTATCAAAACAGCAAGTTATGATTATGGTGGTTATGATTTTGAAATGACGGATAAAACTCCATTAATAAGTGATGCGCAACAACCAGATGATTTAGCTGAAACTAGTTTTATCGATGATGATAATGTTAAATATAATACTAATTTAAAAGAAGAAAGTGATCCATCTACAAATGAATTTGAAAGAAGAATTAAGAGTAGAATCACAAACACCTATGTTCCAGAATTAACACAAAAGAGATTAGGATATGATGAAACTATATTCAAATTTAAACAAATGTTTCAAAATTCATGATTTCAAATAAAGGTGATTTATATTATCGATTGAAAAATGAGGATTATTATATCAAAATTAGTAAATCGTATACCTTTATGCCGAAAGTACAATTAGAAAATTAGAACCTGATAAAATATTGAAACGTGTAGATAATGAATTTAAGCCAGTTACAAAAAAGAAGTTGATGATTTCAAAAATGAATTTAAAAGAAATGTAAATGATTTATTTGATATAATTAATCACAATTTAGAAACAGAAGCAATACAATCAAATATTGATAAAGAATCTAAAATAGATAATGAAAAATCTAATCAAAGTGAACAAATAGAAAAAAATATTGCCTAATGGTTTCATTGATAAAGAATTAGAAGATTTAAATATATTTTCTGATAAAGAATATAGCTGCAAAGCAGTGACAAAGAGTTTTCTGCACATCTGCTATAGTTGCCTTTTTTGCTTATTGATTAGATACTTGATCATTATTGGGCCATCAATAGATAATCAGGTCAATTGTTCACGAAAGTAGGTCAACACTATATCGGTCATTTACTGACCGCATACGGATCCTGTATATGAAGTTTGATCATGATTGGACCATAAATAAATAAGTAGGTCAATAGGTCACGAAAGTAGGTCAACACTATACTGTTCAATTTCTGACCACAAAAGGATCATATGTATGAAGTTTGATCAAAGACCAGCCAGTAGTATTTGAGATATTAGCAAAAACTCAATTAGCACATTTGAATTTCCCGCCTTCAGATCTATTTATAGCTCATTCCATAATGTCATGTTTCAATGCCCTGTATCTCAGTGACCGTTTGACGGATTGGATGAATTTTTTTCATTTTGTCAAACTCTAAGAGATCTACAAAAAAGTCAATGAGGGCACCCTTCCATCTCTTATAGTTTAGATGTTAGCCAAAAACCTGAGTTTTCACCTTCTGGTAATGCCTTTAGAGCCCCTGGACTCTTAACGGTCAGTCCTAGAGAGAGGCCACCTTTGACAAAAACAAACGACAGGTTCTAAGCTACAACTTTGCTTTTGATACTATAGGTGATTTCTCAATAATAAAAGTTTTTCTCAAACAACATATTTTGAGTCTAATTTTGGCATTTTCAACGCCCTCTAGCAGGCGAACGGAGGCATTTATAACAAACATTTTTAGTACCATTTGTGACATATAATAATGTGAATAAATCCTGAAAATTTCATTGTGATCGGTTAAGAATTGAAGGAGGAGATTCACTTTTGTTTGATTTTTGTGTGGAAGAATAATAATGATAATAATAATAATAATAAACAAGGGAAAAACAATAGAGTTTTCTGCTGAATAGCAGAAAACTCTTATTACAAAATAAAGGTTTTGGGAGATGAATTATTAGATACTAGAAAACAAATACATCTATTAATTTTAGATAGAAGTAATAAGTTAATCGAAGAAATAGAAGAAAATTCATTATTAGAAGATGAAATTAATTAATTAGAATCACAAATAGAATTTCAAAAACAAGAAAGAGATTTACTTCTAAAAAGTTATGATTTCCAAATAAATAGATTAAAAGTTGTATTCAAAGATTTATTAATCACCCTAATTCTGAATTATCACAAAAAGAAAGAATAAGATTACTTTTCAAGGAATTACAATCGGTGCAATAATCACATATATAGTAATAATAATTACAACATCATGATTATCAATTTCAAATTCATTTAAATCAGCACCAGATAATCCAGATAAACCAAATAATAATGATATAACAAATAAAGTAAAATATGGTTTACGTAAATTAGGTAAATACTTATTACAATTATCTAAAAAATCCATTTCAGCATTGCCATCTATAAGTGGTTCTATTGTAAGTTTTATATTAAAATGAGCAGGCAATGTTTTAATTTGTGCCAAGGAACATGTTTTATTGTTTATTACAGCAGTTGTAACTAGTTTTGTTTATGGACTAGGATGGTTAAAACAAAAAATATAAGAAATAGATAATTGTCGTCTAAATAAATGGCAACCGGAAAGTACAAAAAATCCATCTAGAATATACAAAGAATCGAATGCTTTTAAAGCAGAAAGATTGCATCACGTAATTACGCATAATCCATCAAATATTAGGCCTCAAGAAACTTTATACGTAACAATTCCAAGACTTACACAAAATACTGTATACTTTCCTAATTCAATATACTTATCTGCAGATTAAACATTAAGCGGTGATACAAAAAAATTATGTTGTCGATAATGTAGGAAGATATTTGATTAAAAAATTTAGTTGTAAAAATAGGACCAGAAATAATCTTTTGTTAGATGATTATAATTTATTTTATCACAGAGATTTATGGTTAACAAAACAAAAAATAGATAATATGATTTTTCAAGGAATTCAATCAGCTAATGTAAATAAAAGACTTTGAATTGTTAAATAATCACGCACCATTATACAAATATGCTCTACGAGAAAACATTATATTTCAAATAACATTTGCGATAGTTAAGGAAATAATGGTTACTACAGTCACAAAATATGAGAATTATGAACTAACAAATATATGTTTAGAATATGATACAATTACTGACAGTTCATTAGCAAATACTATTCAAACAAAATATAATCAAGGATTTTCTCGTTATACGAATACATTGATAAATTTAAAACAGTAAGCATAGAAGAAAGGGATGAAATTATAAATGAAAACATAAATTTTCCTTGAAGATCAATAAAAGAAATACTAATATTCTTTAGTAAAACATTTGCAGATGGAAGAATAGATATAAACAGATTTTATAATCCTGGGATTTCAAAAGTTGAAATTACTATTGAGGGAATTGCAAGTAAAATAATTTTTTCAATCAATGAGAATGTTGGATCAATGACAAGAAATAAAGAAATATTTTACGAATGAACAAATGAAATCTAATGAAATATGTAATATAAGTCAAGAAAGTTATTACGCTAAAGATAAATACGCATTATGGAATGATTTGAGAACGACAGAAGATAATTCATAACACGGTTCTGGGAAAAAAGCTCCAAAATACAAAAGATGGAATATAATTGTTTATGAGAAAAAAGAAAAATAATAGATCTTATAAAATGCATGTTTCCATGATATCCGATGATGCACAACATATAGTAAATTTGAAATTACAAAGTATTCAGTATCAAACTTATTTTTCTAGTATAAAATGGTGAATAAAAATAAAGAGCAATATTCAAGAAATTCATATTATATTCCTAAAAGTGACGTTGCTTATTCAAACATAAAAACTATATGGGAAAAGTTTAAAGAAAGTAATGAAATGAAAAAAATATATAATGAATTGAAAAATATTTTTATTACAACCAACTTATTACATTCATAAAAAGTTTAAAATAAATTTGAAACAAGAAAAGTCATGGTTTCCTACATTGATCAACAATGGCAAGCAGATTAAATTGACATAAGCAGTTAAGAAGAATACAATGATAGTTATTAATGGATTTTAAAGGTCAAGTGAAGTCTAATTTCAACTTATCGATTTTTTTGGCTTAAATCCACATTTACACATCCATCATATTGATTCAATGTGTTATACGCGTTTCTTCTGCCCGAATGTATTGATTTTGGGGTTTTAATCAGCACGGCTCAAAAGCAGCCTCGGAGATTTAGTTCACACATGTTTGTTGTCATGGTGGTGCAGCAAAAAATGACGTCATTTGTGCTGTACATTCATTTCCGCCTTCTACAATCTCTATAAAAAGTGTTGTCTTGTCTGAAAAAATACCATAGTATGTGGATGAAATTTTAAGAAAACCCACACACGGATAAGTTTATTTTCATCTTAGCTAAGAGAAAACGAACGACTGAAGGTTCTTTGGATTAGCCAAGCCCATCAAGAATCGTGGAACAGAAACGAGAAGTGTCGGAGCGTTCGGAGAATATACTAACTTTAATAAGTAAATAAACCAAATCATCGTGGCAATAATTACATTTTTTGTCTGACTAAAAAGGCAATGTTTGAAGGAGCCAAAATATTTTAAAAATCGACAGTTTTTCTTTACAATATTTACCATTCTAGCACTACACAGCGCAGCGATCATACCGTTGAAAATAATGTAGACTCGCACATTAGCCGACAAGCCGTACTAAAAACAAGAGACCGTAGATTTTCAAATGCCGAATATATACTCAAATGCCGATTGTTCAACTAATACACATATTTCAGCCAAAATATATTACAGTATTCCTTAGAAATGATGGTCCTACAGAAATAATGTAGTTTTTCGATTTTGAAATTAGACTTCACTTGACCTTTTAAAGTAATTGACATGTTCAGTAGATACGCGTGGAGTATCAAAAGAAAAACTGGCGTAGAAGTTACAAATGCATTCAAACTTATATTCAAAGAAGCAATTCCGGATAAAAAACAATTTGATGGAGGAAAAGAATTTTATAACAAGAAATTATAATTTTATAACAATAACATAGAATATTTCTCAACACAATCAATTTGAAAAGCATCTGTTGTAGAAAGATTTAATAGAACTTTTAAAATCTAGAATGTGGAAATATTTTACCGCCAATGAAACATATAAATACATTGATGTATTAGATTATTTAGTTAAAGGTTACAATGTTTCTAAACACTCTTCTATAGGAATCAAACTAGATATCTAAATACAGAAAAACATTAAGTAAAGGTTACACTACAAATTGCGCAGAATGAATATTGAAGATAAAAAAGTTATATTAACTAAACCATTTGTTTATAAATTGATAGATTTACAAGATGGAAGAAATAGTAGGTTACTTCTATGAACAAGAATTAAGTTTAGTTATAAATCCTAATGACATACAAAATAGAAAAAGTAATAAAAACAAAAACAATAAAAGGGAAAGAGTACTCACTAGTAAAATATAAAGGCTACGATGATGAATTTAATCACTGGATTTTAAGTAGTATGTTAAAACTTATCTTATTTCCTTTTCTAATAAATGAATAAAGATTTATTCATATTTGAATCACATAAATATGTTAGTTAGCGGTGTAACAAGTTGTGTTAAAACACATTACATATTGAATTTATTAGTAACTGTTTAAACAGATTAATTCAACAATATAGTTCTATTTTGTCCAACATATGAATATTGTTTTCTCTGGCACGGCGATCCTACAAACCCAGAGAGTAGTTTCACTCATTATAGGTTCAAAGAAGTCTTATTTGGAGCCTCGTCATCGCCTTTCATTCTCAACACGACTGTGATATAACATTTATCGCAATATAACTCGAAAGTCACTGTTTAGAATGGAATTAGAAGCTTGTGGAATTAAAAACTTGAAAAAGGCATTTCTGCAAATTTGCTTAGTGAAACAGACAAGAATTGCACTCGTTTTCTCTGGCTCGGTGATCCTACAAACCCAGAGAGTAGTTCTATTCATTATTGGTTCAAAGAAGTCTTATTTGGAGCCTCGCCATCGCCTTTCTTTCTCAACATGACTGTGATAAATCATTTATCGCAATATAACTCGAAAGTCGCTGTTTAGAATGGAATTAGAAGCTTTAGGGTGGGTTTAGGGGTTTAGAAGTCTTATGGTTAGGGTTAGGGTTTACTATAATTATGTTAAAATACCGACGGTCGGCATAGCTACCTCGGTGGCGTAGTGGTTAGTGCGCTGACCTACTGCTTGGTAGGTTAGGGGTTCGATTCCTTATGATATATTTCGACTGGATACTCTTTTACTCGATTTCATTCCATCTGAATGACCGTAAAGTCATCGTGCGCATGCGCTCAATGCGTATATCGGTATAAGCTTCGCCCACATTGCCGATCAAGACTTCGAACTAGTGACGACCCCGGGGCTGGGTAGCTCCGCGTTCCGATGATTTTTACCGACTATGTAAACTGTTTAAGGTAGTGAGAATTTATTCTATACAAATAATAATATTCATTCAGTCATTTTTGTGAATCACTGTCACTCCACAACTCATTTCATACTCAGCCTGTACAAATTAAACCTATTCCAGTACTGTAGAAATAAGCAAACATATCGTTTGGTGCTTATTTCGTTCGTAGATTTGTCCATTCTCAACTTGAGGATAACTGAACAGTCTGCCGTCACATTTGGTCCCCCGAACCGTCAAAACACCGAAGAATAAGCCAACAGAATCAACCTTCAGAAAATATGTCTACTAAAGAAATCAGTAAACTCGAAAGAAAGAGAGAGCTGTGGTCAACGAGCTGAAGACTCATCAAACCACACAAACAGCCTCGTCAATACTCGGACAAACCTGACTGAGATCAGATCTTCAGAAAATCGAAAGAAATACTCGACACCTGGAGACAACGATTTCGAATATCACCGAATTCAACAGGAAAATGCTTAACCTCATCCATCGAGGACGAAACTGTTTATGAAGGTGCCGCAGCCGAAGCCGAGGAACATCTGGAAAACGCAATTGATCGTAAGTTATTCTATGAACAGTATCTAAAAGAAAAAAATATTAATAGAAGTTCGAATACCTACCTCGCATATTTCGGACACTGTAGTACCAATGATTTTTCATCACCACATAAAGTTCCTTCACTGAATGATGTAC
>JAYMFW010069435.1:0-10731 GCA_036785005.1 Tubulanus punctatus | reverse complement strand
ATGTTAGACACATTTGAGTTTTGGTGGGACTACTGTATAACACAGCGGAGCTATATCAGCCGATAGGCTGCTTGTTTCATACAAGACAATGCAGAAATGAAATATTTATTAACTAGGGTATACACTAAGCGAAGTGTGTCAGGGCTTCCATCTACTAAATTCCATAGACTGGACATGAGGTCTCTAGTCTCCATATCGTGTTTAAATCTAGGCTAATAATCAGCTCTCGAAGTTCACATGAATTTCTGTTTCAAATGAAACTTTAAAGTAAACTATTAGTATCCAAAGTTAAATTTTCTGAAATCAATATAGTGTTATATGATCTTATTTCTAGCGGTTCCATGTCCCATGGATTATGATGATGATTGGGGAGAAATTGATCAGGAACTAGAGCCCGAGATCCAATCAGAACCATACAAAGCCAAGCCAGTAGTTAAAGGTAGGCATTGATTCTTAGAATAGAATTTTACCACGTGACGGGGCATCTTGATTTGTATGATAAGTTACCATAGGATGGAATGATTTCTATGAACGCTTTAGCCGCGGTCACACTAAAATATTTAGCACGAGCTAAATCTGCCCCTGCTATTTTAACACACCGATGAAAATGTGTTTAACTATCCCGTCTAGTTCGATGTTTTTTCCCGTGCTAAACTAGCCCGGGCAAAAACATAGAACTAGCTCCGTGCTAAAAGTTACTGCCAAAATCTGTGAACGCACCTATGTATTTAGCCCGTGCTCTGTGCGATGCTTCTGTTTTTCTACCGGGTAATACGTTGGCAGTTAAGGTGATAATATTATTTGATCTGACATTGCATTTATCCTGACCTTATTAAATTTGACTTGGTTAGATTCTTTTAATTCATTGGGGTACATGATCAAAATTGATTTGTCAAATCATCAAATCACGACCGGAGTTGATTTAATTTGCTCTAAAGATGGCAGACCTCGTCAGCTTTCTCATTAATTTTATATTATGGCCGATTTAGTTGACTTCGTATCCTCAATGAATTAAAAAAATTGGCCAAGTCAGATTTGATTAGGTCAAGATAAATGCAATTTCAGATCAATTATATATAAATTGATAGACGAACTATC
Organism: Tubulanus punctatus; assembly: GCA_036785005.1. Lineage (NCBI taxonomy): Eukaryota > Metazoa > Nemertea > Palaeonemertea > Tubulaniformes > Tubulanidae > Tubulanus > Tubulanus punctatus. The sequence continues at coordinate 9,633 of JAYMFW010069435.1, read as the reverse complement.
ATCCTACATGCTAACGCATAACGGCATTACCCGGTAGTAAAGCAGAAATATCGTACATAGCGCCCTCATTTAGGACGGGATAAATACTGTGATGCGTTCACACACAGAAAAGTTGGCACGGAGTAAATTCAACACGGAGCTGGTTCGATGTTTTAGCCCGTGCCAATTTGCTCCGTGTTAAACTAGCCCGGGCTAGTTAAGCTTGGAGCTTTCGGTAGTGTGAACGCTTGTTCCGTGCCTGCTCCGTGTCTGCTCCGTGTTAAATATCGTAGTGTGACCGTGGCTTATGTATGTGTTCTAAGTTGGTCAGCTCCCAGAGTGAGAGCACGTTTCATGAAGTCATTCTATGATTTTCATAATGTGGCTGCGACATTTTGAGCTCATTTTCATATCTTCAAATACTTGACGAACAAGCTTTCATCTAGGTTTTTTGAAACAGAATTAGTCTGAAGAACGTCATGATATAAGCCCATAGTATTATCCCAAGCAGAAAAATTACAATGATATTCTTTTCCAAAATACGCATAGACTACCGAAATACTACTTGAAAATTGATGTTTTATCGTGTGTTGCGGTGAAAACAATGTAGCATTTCACTGAAAATTACGGTATCAACATTCGACTTTTAAATGTCGTATGCTGATATACTGTACAAACGTTCTGGCGCCCTGGTGCCTATATTAGCATACGAAGTTATTTTCAATGATGGCCCGAATCAGACACCATAAATTTGAACAAATGCTATGAAAATTTTATAAGTGTGGTACAGGAGCAGGTTTGTTGTTTCAAGTACTTGGGTTGAAGAAATCTACTAATAGGAAATTCAAAAGTCGTGGAATAAAAGTATTGATGCGATCAGCGATGTTTTAATGATTAACTTCCATTGAAAGTCTTTTAAACATCTGTAAATGTTCTTTACCCTTATTTTTAGTGAGAACTGTTCGAACTCGTTGGTCACGCGAAGAAGATAGAATATTTCGCGAAAAACTTGACACTTACATCGCGGCAAAGACTTCAGCGCCAACTTCGGTTTTATCCGAAATCAGTGAACTATTGGGACGATCACGGACAGTTGTTCAAATCAGAACAAGATTGCACAATATTAACGCCGGGAAAATCAAGTTTTAAACTGGTAACAGTCAATGTGTGTGCGTAACCATTAATCGAAGTGGTTTAAGAATTTCGAGAATTCTGAAAATGTTTAAATGAGAGCTCATTATGGGCAGTAATGTGATTTTGTATGATAATTCTAATGAAACTTCGAATATGTACTTCAATAAGTCCGACATCCCACAATTCAGAAGTCTAAAATCCCACAAGCCCAACGTTAGGACAAAGGTATAATAAGTCCAATATTGAGAGAAAGTCTGAGGTACCTAAAAGTCCTACAATTATGCGTTTTAGACATGTAGGTTGCCTTTGATATTCGACCTGCTCATGGATAAATTTTGGACGAATTCCAGGTGAAATTGTTAAACTTTTGTCGGTACTGACTGATTAAACTTGGATTTTTCGGACTGTTCGAATGTCGGAATCTGTTTGTTTTTAAATAACTCTAGGTATACCCTATATCTGGTGATGTACCAGAAAGCAGGGTCTAGATGTTTATGTCGATTTGTTTTTATTTTGTTGAGATCTTTTTGTGCATTTTGTTGATGTACCTATGTGATTTCCGGTTAACGCTAGCTGTGAATCCACTGAATACTGTAACACTGTACAGCAGTGCCCTCGCTGGATTTATTTTCACTACACGCGAATTTCAGATACATAATTTGAAATATGAAGATTCAAGATATCGTCAAAATGATGACAAACTTTTTCAGAAATGCCGAATCTGTGCAACAAAACAAATATCATTTAGATAAAATATCATTTTCATATGCTAAATTCTGGTTTCTCCGAGAAGCACTGGAAATTACAGTTTACTATACTAAACAATTTAGAAATAAAACAATTGCATTAATTATATTTGAAACACTGATAAGTCTAGGAAAAGTTGAATATGCGATCTTTTCTACGATTGATGTGATTCCTTCGTACAATGTGTTTTGTTATCCTGGACTCATATCTTTCAAGGCACGATTAAATCAGTGACGGACCTAGGATTTTTTGCAAGGGGGGGGGGGGTGACTTTTTCCGAGTTCGCTTGGTGGAGTCCAAAAATTATTTTGTCTCTACTGTAGAATGACCAAAGGCAAGGAAATAGCTTCTAATAACGTTTTGGACCCTTTATATTGTGTATCTAAACGACTATAGTACTTTTTGTATGTTTTAGAATTTTGCTGTCACCCCCTAGATCCGCCCCTGTAAAGATGCATTGGTCGATTACACTCCCGACATATGTATTCCGTCGTGTGTCGGCGAGTTTTTCGATCTGAACATACTACACAATCCGGGAATGATTGCTTCCCCTTTTCGGTCTTGGTAGGGTTGATCATTAGGAAATGTCGTTCGGTCAAACGAGCAGCTCTATCGATCGGAAGAGAGGGACGTCCCTCCAGCTTTCGGCTTTGATCTCGCATATCCTTCCTGGATCATGGCGAGACGTAACTTTCCAGTTCGCTGTAACCTTCGATGTTGCATCCTCCATACACACTTGAATTGGCAGAAATTCACTTCAAGAAGATACATGAAAAGTTTTTTCACCACTTCAAACAAGCATGTTTCTGGAGGTAGACCCAAATTTTCCGGTTTAAATACTCCACTCCATCCATGTGCTGCGTGTAAAGTTCAATCGCCATTGGTTTCACGACAATTCGTTTGCTGTTATTGACTGACAGCGCACTGTTTTTTGAAATTACAAAGAATTATAAACAGTCGTCATAACGTTGACTTGTCGTTTGCCGAACCACGAAATGGTTAGTTTCTTCTCATTTCCGGGCTCCAGTTTGATTGTTTCCTAGTTCGTCATATAGGGCAGGAGATGAAAAATAATTATCCATATGATATGGCCTTAAACACATTCGCATAGATTTGTGACAACTTGATTAGTAAGTCCGACGTCATCTCGAATTTCGTTGTCCCGTTTTTTTCCCGTGTAAAGTTGACAATTATACACATAACCGGTCTTGCTGTCGGTCAGCACCACGCGTTGAGGCCCCATTTATGGGGTTTTTCGGCTTATACAAACAGCAGCCCTTGAAAGCGAAATATTGCGACCAGGGTAGCACGCATTCTGCCAGGCAGGAATCAAAATGTCCAGAAACTGACGGATTTTGTAGAATTTATCATAGCCGGGATGATCATTCGGTAATGCTAAATCATTTTTGCCGATATGAAAAAAATTCATTATTCCAATAAATCGGTCCCGCGACATAATCGAAGTAGATCCGGACAGTTTCTGTTAGTAGACCAGTAGTCTTCATATGTAGTTTAGAGTGCAAAATGTTCTTAATTTTCTTGTTCTTTGATCATTTTGATAAGTTGTAGATAGTTCAGATTTCAACATATTTTCCATGGAATATAACGGTATTAATGTTTTATTTCATCATTCTATTATGATTACAGATTCGTATAATTGTAAACTTTCAGCTCGCAAGAACGAGGTCCGAGCGAAAATAGAAAAAACCCACAATATTTACGTAAAAACTACCATTTTCATTAAAAAACCCAATATTTATGTATTCTGTTGTAGAATCTGTAAATTGGGGGGTTTTTATCATGATAATGGTAGTTTTTACGTAAATATTGTGTTTTTTATCAATTTCGCGTTCTTGCTGTTTTGTTACAATTACTACTAATATTGTAAAGTTCTTCTTTGTTATGTTATTGAGTTTTGAGTAGATAAGAAATTTCAAATCTATGAATACTACATTAAAAGGAATGAAATATTTTAAGCTATCTGGCGATGTATCAGAAATAAGGGTACATGTAGATGTTTATGTCGATTTGTTTTTATAAGTGAGATCGTTTTGTGCATTATGTTGATAAATACCTAATGTGATTTCCGGTAATGATTATTTTGTACTGTTAGGGTAAAAAATATATATGGCAGAAATACATATTTTCGAGTTCAATAATATTGATGTTGACGTAAATATATACATGTACGTATATGTTAAATTTGTTTTCATTGAATTTTTACGAACGCTTCTAATGTTTATGGAGTGCAAAAGGTTCTATTGTTTCTTGTTCTTTGATCATTTTGATAAGTTGTAGATTTCAACATATTTTCCATGGAATATAACGGTATTAATGTCTTATTTCATCATTCTTTTATGATTACAGATTCGTATCTCATAAACTAATATTGTAAAGATATTTTTTGTTATGGAGTTTTGAATAGATAAGAAATTTCAAATCTATGAATAAAACATTAAAAGGAATGAAATATTTTAGTCAATCTCTCTTTGCTTTTTTAGGATCAAAGAAAAACTGATGAAACATTTTTCTAGCTAGCGTGTTAAGAATTCAGGCTCGGGCACTATATTCCAGAAAATTTATTTTCATGTAATTGCTATACCTCTGGCTGTCTCTTTTCGAGATGTATAGCACCTACTGAAAAGCAAATGAGACATCGTGAATAGTTTGAATTTAAAAATAAGGAACATATTTTTTCCGTAAAGTGGATTTTATTTGATATTTTTTCTTAATTTCATTTAAACTTTTGTAATGAGCTACAACGTTTCTCACGCTATTCTATACGCAGGCGGTTTTTTCGTCGGAAATGTTATTGGACGTGGTTCTGGTATTGATAGATCTGGGGCCACTGCTTCAGCAAAATTCCCCATGGATATATATTTTCCTGTGGACGTGGTGCCTCCACTGGTTCAGCTGGAACTGAAGCAGCTGCGGATCCAGAAGTGTTTTATGAGGGATTTGTTCATAAAAAAGGCAAAAAAACCCTAAAGGGGCAAGGATTGCCGACGCGTATAGCGGTCGGGTGTCGAGAGTGCACTTTTTGGGCTTTCAATGTGCCCTTTTCAGTATAGAATGACATTTTTGAAAGGGCAGAAATTTTTGTGAGGGATTTTCAAAAATCCTAAAAATTACCCTGGATATCCGCGCCTGGGCATAGCAGTTCCTCATTTTAGCCCAGCGTCTCTGGAGTCCTCTGTTAGAAGAACGTGAATGGTCGATTAGATAACGATGTCTCTAATCGAGAATTATAAGCGAAATTTATATTGTTTTATTTTCAACACTAACCTTCATATCTGAGTCTCGAATATAGATCGAACTCTTCTCCTCAGTCTGCCCCCTTCCCTGATTCAAATCATTATTAGCAGTATAAATCTATCTATGATTCTCCGGCAAACGAATGATGTTTTGCCGTACCTATGTTTCACAACTTGGCCCCACCGGTTCCCATGAAAGATGTTTTCCCTATCAAAAATGATCTCAATTTCGACAGGGTCGGCCCATATTCCCGGCATCTTCAATTCAAATGGTCACACGCTGGACTAATTGTAGAGTTTAGATGAAATTTGAGGAGTGGAGCTTGATATTTCTATAAAGATTCATTACATGTATTAACTTTTAATGAAGTTATACAATAACGATTTATGCGATGTCTGACCTTCGACATCTGTATCTGGTCGGATCATTCACACTGACCACAATACGTTAACGATAGTTTGAATGTCTATCAATTAGCTAGCCATGACAAGAAAAAGATTAGAAATAAAGGCCCAATAAAACTGTGTTAGTGCACGAATCCCAGATTTTGATAAAAATATAGGTTTTTTTCCGGAGTATGACGTTTTGATTGTATCCTTATTGTCACAATTCATTTGATTAAAATTGATTCATCTAGAAATAGGAAAGTCAAGCGAACCGATTTTTAACAAAATATATTTCATTTTTTGTTATTTGTAAAGTGGCAAATCTAAATCTCAATTCAATCAGAAACTAAAAAAAGAACAAATTCCAGTATTCGTAATGAAATTATCTATATTAGGAGGCAAGATAAAAGATTTTAAGAGAAGGCGTTTTTTCTCGTACCACCCGTAGAACGCTTTTCGTTAATTCCACGATAGTGGTATTTCCCTGTCCAATACACGGCGTAGCCGTCATCGTGCGAGCGCCGAAGGCGTGACGCACACGGCGGGGGCTTGAGGGCCTCCCCCCAAGAAAATGTTTAATATTAGATGCATGATGCAGCGTTTTCTGCCTTTTTAACCACCATATTATCGACTTAATATATAATTACCGGTGCCATCAATTTAATTTCAATTATAAATCTCAACCAGCATTAACTTTGTTACAATATCTGTAGGCCTTATAGTAGGCGGCTATATAATCATCGTGATCGTAGCGTAATTTACACCCAAACCGTCACCTTAATCCTTAACAGTGTCGTACCACGTGATATATCAAATGGGACACATTTTCCTTACATAGAAGACCGATATTCTTCATTTCGGAGAACGTGCTCATTTGCCATTTCAATGAGATTTAGATTACTTGTTTGGTTTTTATGAAAAGACAACAACATCAGTTGATTCAGCCTATTTTTACTCCAGTTTCCTTTTTGTCAGTGATATTGAAAATTGGTACAGCCATGGCCGTGCGATCGTACTGTTATGCCAATAGAAATAGTTATATTGGTAATAAAAAAAAAAAGTTTATCATTCGCTTTCAAACTTTCAAAGTGCTTTTATTGCATTGAGATTTCGCACAGTTATATCAGTTCTTCTTAGGTGCAATCGACCTTTTACCTGGAGCTTGTATAACTTGCGCTGTTGGTATACATAGCCCTCACCGTTTAAGGATGTGAGGGGCAAAAATAGAATGCTCACAACCACTCACCCAGAACCCCTAAACTTAGCCTCAGCTGGCCATATAAGACCAGCAGCTGAACCATGACGTAGATAGCGAGGTTCTCTCTCCCTTCACCCAACAACCTGCCAATTTCACTTCCCCAAGTAAGGAAGTCAGGAATGTTGGGTATGCGGGGATACTAGATAAATACAGCGGTGAGAGCAGAGAGAGGCAGAATCGCCAGGGTGTTGCGGCAGTGTTTGGAAGAAGATTTAGCTATAGAATAAATACTGTGTGATAGACCTTCCTATAGATGAACAGTTGAGTCGGTATATTGGTGGTGTTTTTCGAGCTCCTAGGATTACAACAGACGGGTTTCGGCGGAACGGCCGGCACAACAGTACCAGCTCCTACGCCACTGAAATATTGGTTGACGCTTTACGTGGGGGAAGATCATTCCTATCCCTCGGATTTGTCACAACAAAAATCAGCAAAAGGCATACACAGGGGCACCGGACAGACTCTAACCAAAAAGGGCACAAACTTCGCGAGCAAGGGGAAAAGTCCAGCTTATCCAGCTCAAAAGGGCACACACGTACTATGTTAGGGGTACAGATTCTAACCAAAATACTTTGCGGGTGAGGGGAAAATCCAACGTTACTCAGCTCAAAAGGGCACATGCACTATGTAATGGGTGCATATTTTAGTCAAAAAGTAAACATATTTTGTGCACGACCTACCTACGGTAAACGACGGTAAACCTACAGGCCCGATTTCCATAGGCCTTCAATCTAATGTGTACATGTGAATAGATGGCGTGGTCATTGTGATTTAAACAATGAGTTTACATAATGTTAACCGCGCAGAACCTAAGTCCAGTTAAAAATCCACGCACCGATTTGAAATTATCGATATATTATGGTATGTGAGAAATTTCAAGTAAATCCGAAAAGAAATGAAGGAGTAGGACTTTTGGATGTTTTCTGTTTGAAATTCTATTATTCAATATACGGGCTTTCAGACAGAAAACCTCCAAAAGTCACAGCCCTCCTTCGTTTCTTAACGGATTTACTTGAAACTTCACATATACCTAAATCATCGACAAACCTAAGGAATTTATGATACTCGCAGCCGTTTGGGCTACAGAGGGGTCTGAATTGTACAAAAACGTCGTTTTTGGCGTGTTTTCAAACAGACCCTCCAAAGTCCTACTCCTCCTTCATTTCTTAACGATTTTACTTGAAACTTCCCACATAACTATATCACATCAATACGCATCGATTTAATGGAACGAATTTTTTATACTCACTGCCTAGGGCCACGTAAGGGTCTAAAATGTCCAAAACCTCGTTCATTTCTGACACAATAGGGATTAACTCCGCTCACGCTTGTGAACACGACAACAATAGCGCAATACTTTAATTTGGGTATTCGAAGTTGGAACCCTATATCTCCAGCTTTAAAATCAAGTCCTCCATGGGACAGAGGTACAGCGTCAGTTGTTGAAATTGCAGGCCCGTGATCGAATCTGGGCTGGTGTGGGTATTTTGATGTTGAATTTTTTTTATTTCTTTTACATCTATATTTACCATATTAATGAATTATTTTGAAACTATTTAGCCAACTAATGGGATAAATATCCATTTATTTTTTCATCAATTTTTTAAACAACTTACTACTAAAATCTTTAACAATGAATTACTAATTGGTTGAGCCTACACAGGTTTGAATCCACCAGTAGCTCACTTTCTTATGACCGATCTGATATTAATGTAAATTGCCACATCATTACTTTGTACCCAGAGGATTTTGATCGTGTTAAGCCCGACGCATACGGCAAGGCCGAAACGTATAGCGCTCGTATCGGCGTTCCCGACCCGAGAATAGGTTTTCATTGTCGGCCGCATGACGACACAAAACACCTTCGATACAAAATACGAGTGGTATACGTGTCGGCAAAATCAAGCACTGTCTGTTTCGGGAAATACGTATTGGACAAAACGTATAGCGTTTCGAGTCCCCCGCACACGGCGATACAAAACGACTGAGAAACGTATTTCATGGCTCAAAATACAGTGTAGTTTTGTTATCAAAAAGCCGATCATGGAATAAATTTCAGAGTTCATGATTACCACGTATCGATGAAATAAAAATTCATAAAAGTAAAGAATCATTTATTCCTGCTCATTCACACTCACAATGAAGCTTTTTTCAAGGATAATTCTAATATTTCCTCACACCATGAGCAGGATCATTAAGAAAATAAGCAGGATTTTATTTTAGAAGATCTTACAAAACATTATCTACCATTCCCGTCCGCCTGCATAGAAAACGAAATAGTCAATTTTCAGTCATCCCATTCATCCCAGAACAAAAGATTTTCGGATAGAAAATCGTTAATCGATATTTTCCGTTCATTAATGCTTAAAATATCAATATTTTCTAGCCTTAAACGTTTAGCTGAATTTGAACGTATAATTCACGCTTCACACAGGCTTGTGACAGACATTTTTTTGCAAAATGCGTTACTGTTCATAACTAACAGCCTAAAAAAGGGACCAAACTTTGATTTCACACAAAAAATTCTTCATCTCATTTCAGCGTTAAGTTGATAAGAGTTCTAAAATCATTTTTCCGAAACTAAAGTTACTTTAATTAATGAAAGCTAAGCCTCAAACACAGGGACCGTGATGCTTTAATGACGTGCAAATGTCATCTTTCAACTTCCAATAGCTACGGCTCAAAAGGCACAGGTGGCAAACTAAAAAAATCGCATATGAAAGACAATCCATGTCCTGACAAAATGGCATCTCATACAAGCATCACAAATCAAATGTGACCCAATTTGATGAGGTGGTGGGTTAAGGCCTATTTACACGATGCGTTTTTGACGCGCGTCTAAAACGCCTGCGTGTTTCGTATGCGTTTTAGACG
>JAYMFW010069324.1:0-10731 GCA_036785005.1 Tubulanus punctatus | reverse complement strand
GCATTATGATTGAAAAAAATTCATTTGGAACCAGTCTACAATGAAAAAAATCGAAAATCGCCATTTCGGATTGAATTTCGTTTTTTACAACAACTGAACCCCAGACGCTCTCGTATCTAGTATCTCGTATCTGGTTTCTCGTATCAGGTATTATCACATGCCAATCGAGATGGATTGATTTTCGATTTATTTTACCTAATTATTATCATCCAATTGGGAAAGTTCTTCCCGGAATTAAAGGTTCTCGAACATGATATCTGATGAAAAATATGTCGTCGTTAGACTTCTATTGAAGCTGTAGGCCTACATAAAAAAATTGGGTGTGATTAGATTATTCTTATTAAAGGTCAAGTGAAGTCTAATTTCAAAATAAAAAAACTACATTATTTCTGTAGAACCATTATTTCTAAGGAATAATATTTTGGCTGAAAAATGTGTATTAGTTGAACAATCGGCATTTGAATATCGGAATTTGGAGACGCGTTACTCGGGAGATAATACTAGTGTTGTGCTACAGGTGGCGCTGTGCCGACGTGTCATTTGTGCTACGGGTTTCCGAACCAACCTTTTCAAATTCCGTGTCTGAGACCAACTTTTTTTTGGTCGCGTCAGTATAGTTTTTTACCATAGAAATACAGTTCTATAGTTTTTTTTAAGAAAGTTTTCGCAAACTCAGCATACGAGCGTGCAATACTGTAGAAATCAGCCGCACCGTTTTCATTTCCACGGCCGGCAGATTCGGATTTTTTAAGCATTTCAAATCTCGTATTTATGAAGGATTGTGCTTAATAAAAACAACTGATACTTTCTTGTGATAAATGGATATTTATTCATGTTTCCAGTGGATGATTCCACCAGGTATGTTTTGTAAGTATTTGGTCTGGACAGAATCATTGGAAAAGCTCGCACGATAGAGCTGTGTTTGTGTGAGACAGAAAGAGAAAGTAGAGTAGGCCTAAAATAATTTTCCGATTAATTGAATGGATATCGCCAGTTATGGTTCATACACTCATGTTTGCGTTTTCCCTATCATCTATCTATGTCGATCGCCGATCTGATTCTCAAAAGCAATGTGCGTTGACTAAAAAACACTGCGTGTAATATACTAATATTGCCGACGCACGCGTATCTACATTATTCTCAGCGGTATGATCGCAGCGCTATGTAGTGCTAGAATGGTAATATTGTAAAGAAAAACTGCCAATTTTTTAATTTAAAGATAGTATAATCTCCGAGCGCTCTGACAATTCTCGCTTCTGTTCCACGACTCGTGATGGGCTTGGCTAATCCAAAGAACCTTCAGTCGTTCATTTTCTCTTAGTTAAGATGAAAATAAACTTATCCGTGTGTGGGTTTTTAAAAAATTTCATCTACATACTATGGTATTCTTCGAGACAAGACAACACTTTTTATATAGATTGTAGAAGGCGGAAATGAATGTACAGCGAAAATGACGTCATTTTTGCTGATTAAAACCCCAAAATCAATACATTCGGGCAAAATAAATGCGTATAACCCATTGAATCAATGAAAACGGTGTGTAAATGTGGCTTTAAGCCAATAAAATCGAAAAGTTGAAATTAGACTTACACTTGACCTTTAAGTAATTCGTTTCGGTTAGGACTCGAACACTAAGAAATTGTGACTTGTTTTGACTAACATTTCTACAAAATCAATACCTGGATATTTAATCATTTAAAAGGAGTGTCTACCGAAGCAAATTTTTGATTAAGTACCAGTTTCTAATAATCTATATATGGATTGGAACAATGAACCGCTACTAATTGCTGTAGATTTTAACGTTCGGATCGAGAACAAACAGGGCACGGATGTTAATAGCAAACCAACGCGTAAGTTGTCATCGACAAAGTTATTTAATGGTAATTGTATAATGGCTAATTTAGTGCTTCTTTGCACTAGAATTACCGATAAAGATAATTACGCATGCATATTCAGAAAGGGCTGCTCTGTTGGTTCCATGTGTTAATTTCCCACAAATAGCTCAGTTCGAAGTCTCAACAATGACGAATTTGTTGTTGTGTGATATTAGATTGCCTGCGAGCTACTCAGGCGGATATAGACAGCACCTACTCGAACTTCGTTCAGAAATGTCACGATGAAATAAATGAAACAATTAGAAACAAAGATGTTCCGATTCATTTTTACCCTAAAAAGCTCAGATTGATACAAAAACCGTGGAAGAAAGATTTACCACGACTTCGCTCGCAATGTACCAAGGCATAAAGAACGTTTCTTTGTTTTAGAGGACCAAAAATTCAATAAAATAACCCCAAAAAATAGTTCCTTTAGTAGTTATTTGACAAATATATCGTAGTGCGGAACGTACGTATAAAGTACAACATATCATTAATATCGAACGTTTGCAGACACAGAATCTGAACGTGCAAACCAATTAGGCCCTAGAAAAACTCATGAAAAAGGCGGTGAGAATGAATGATGGATCTTTCTCTGACAGAATAAAATGACAATCTTAAGTGGAAGCAGGATTATGAGATTTGTACAATCCAGTTGCTAATCCCTGGCAGACTCATCCATTGATTTCTGAATATAGCTCCGAAAATGACTACCATACAATTCCTTAAAAACATGCCTTTCAAAATTATTGAATTTTGCTACGTACTACGGTCCTGTTTTATTAATACATTATGGGATAAAATCGATGATACCATTACTCACTTTTGTATGGACAGATAACTAAACAAAGATATATCGGTTACAGAGATTATCAAAGCTGCTCAAAATTAAAAACGTCATACAGCAACGGGATTGGATAGATGCCTAATGAAGTCTTAACCTTAAAAAAATTCACGCATCGTTTTCAAAAGGTGTTTAGTACTGGTAAAATTATGTCACTGTGGAATCAAACTATTGTTCATATCCCATTCTTAAGAAAGGGAAGGAAATGCGAAATAGATACTGAAGGATATAGAGTTACAAGATTGAATTCAAATGTTAGTAAAATGTTCAGTGCAATTCTTAACAACCGTGCAAAAGATTTTATAAACACATGGTATTTCGAAAGACGCACAAAATGGTTTTCAGAAAGGTTGGTCACGTTTGGGGCATATCTAAAACTTGCCAACATTGTTGGGGATCTATTGATACCGAAAAAAGCCTAAAACAAATTAGGTCAAACAATGTCAAGATCACCAAACGCGCCATTTCTATTTCCCAATTTTTTACAGGACTGTACCAGTGCTGCCATTTATTTCTTTGTTATTCCAGGTTGGCATGAGGTTCCTGGACCCCTCGTTCTTTATCGGCGCATTCATATAGTATTTTTTTTCAGAGCGTGGTTAGGTGCACTGACGTTCCCAATATCTATTTCACAGTAGCGACCGATTCGTACGCGGCGAACTCATCAGTAACGTGTCCGAAAAATTCCATCGCTGTCTCGTGCACGTCATATTCACAGTATGTATTATTTCACCTTTTCCGAACCCATTATGCTCATTCATCGGCAAAAGATATAGAACTAATTGCTTTCTTCTGATTGTTGGATTTTCAGCCAGTAGAATTTAAATTCTTTCGATAGTGTGTTTTAGTTAGGATTTAGGGTTGACTATAAACTAATTTCCATCCAGGAATTAAAAGAATAATTTCAATCCACTTACTGTGAACGTTCTTGGAGTCGCTACTAAACATTCACAATGTCAATGAAAGCCTAACCTTGAAATCCCATGAATAACCTTCTTATTATAATAATTAACGATCCTATTCGAATAATAAGCAAAACTCTCTGATTATTGATTTAATGTTTGAACAATGTCTGATATAATGACCAATCAATAACAAAAATTGTAAATTTTACGGTTTATTTTTTAATTTTTCTTCCGATAGTTGGAGATATACAGATAAAGTAAACACAGTTATTGAAGGAACGACATGTTCAGTTTCTGGTTGCGACAAATGTAAAATTCAAGCTCGCTGTATGGTTGGTACGTCTATTATATTCATCGCACATGAAAATTAATGGTTAAAGAATGCAAAACTTGAAATTCGACAAGTTTATGGAACTAATTTTGGCTAAGTTTAATTAGTCGATAGAATGCTTTCTGTTAGATCCCCTGTCACATTTGTGTCAAGATTTGAAAGAGAGAAATGTGCAGGTATATTTTGTGTGTGTACACATTACAGTTTACATAGAAACCGTTGAATTATTTCTGAGACCTGGGAGCTGGATTCTAGATATTTTCGATGTATAAAAGTATTGATTGGCCATTCCACAGAACCTACATACTACAAAACATAGAAATTTCTGAGGCACCTCTGAAAAAAACCTAAACACCTACACAAATCACAGAAATTTAATGGGGTGCCTCTGAAAAAACCTACACACCTTCACAAATCGTAGAAATTACTTAGTATGCCTCTGAAAAAACCTTCACAAATCATGCTAGACAAGTTAGTTGAAATGAAGACTATCATAGACAAGATTTATGACAAATAAAACACATGTGCTATATGAATTAGTGTCACTGGTTCCACAAAGTAGAGCTGGGAAACTAGTGGAGACCAATTGACTCTACTAACTGAGATTTTATCTGCAAAAAAAATTTTAAAAAAATCAATTAGAAATGTGAACTATTGTTACAAAAAATATAAAAACAAAACTTGGAATGGGTAGTTCATAACTTATTAATTTTCAATGTCGTGTACACAATCAGCTTTAAATAATGTTCGTAGTTCGTAATGGTGAGACGGATATTATCCAAGAACAGCACGAATGCAGTGTTTCAATGGAAACTTATTTTTTGCTGCAAATTAAGGCGCTTACTGATTGCCCAAGCGGAACAGGAAATTGGGCTTCTGTACGACACGAGCTTAGCAGTGAAAGTTTGTAGGTATATACATTTTTAAGCATCACATTTTCTAAGAAATGATACAAGGGTAAATTACGTTCATATTCCAAATATCATCTCTGAGGCCTTATTAACTCTGCCTGAAAAGTCAGATAATCAAGAATTTACGTCTGAGCCTGGGTTTATAAAGCTCTATCTTGATTAAATAATTTCGTTTTAAGTTTTTTATCGAAAAATATCAAAAATCTATAGTTTTTCATTTCATAATCTGAGTTCTGATGAGGCCCCTTGATTTCGGTGTAATTCGCAATTGCAAAACAAATTCATTCAGTAATATGTATAAGTTTTTGTTTCTATTCTAATCTCATTTGTATGGATTTCTATAAACTATCTGTGTTGATCCTGATGAATAAAATTCGTTAGGTTTTAAGTTTTCCTTCAAACATTCAACATATTATCTACAACTGCTTTACCCATCAAATATCACCATATTTCAAAGAATGATTTCCTTCTCAATGAGCTTATGTTCATAGGAAAAACCACTCATTATTGAGCGACGTTTCAGACATTAGAAAAAGCCCATCGTTGCCTATACAATATTTCATTATTTCATTTCAGGAATCTTATGGCTTAATGATATGCTGCAAAAACGAAGAATGTCCTTTCAATGGTTTCACTATGAATGTGTTGGGATCAAACGCAGACCAGGGGTTCATGGCTTTGCCGGAATTGTCACCAGGATAAATAGAGATTGATGAACATGTACATTTATGTACATATATGTCGAGAAGATATAGAATCATACTAACATTAATGAAGTGTACAATCCGAATACATTTCCATCAAAGTAAACATCATTCAATTTTGCTAATTGATGTGCTCGTATGGACATCAAAGCAAACCCATTTTCCCATTAAGATTGTTAAAACAATTGATATAGTCGAAGGTTAGTAAAGTTTAAAAAGCAATAGTAAAATTCGAGTAAAATTTTCTATGCAAATTTTGCTTTATTGTAGGATAAAATGATATTATTTCATTTGGTTTAAAGTGAATAGAATTTCAGTTAAGTAATTTAGAAAACCAAAATAAAATAAGTGTATTTTCACGAATTGTATTCTTTTGAGTACCGGTATGGTTATTTATGTGATTATGGTCAGACGGAATTAAGGCCGTTGAGTAAGAGTGAACTTATTTTTAAAAGAGCCGTTTTTCGTTAACTATATTGAAATATCTTAATACTTTAAAATGCGGGCCAATTTTCCGAAAAATCAATTGGACTGAACTTGTATTCGGCTGTAATAATACAATATATCTATCTCTATAATATGGCAGCATGTCTCACTCGTATGAAATAGTAAGATAAAAACTTGTTCATGATAAAATCCATTTAATATTAATAAGTTCATCAAATGGCACATGTTTACGTTAGTTCTGTACTTTTATATTAAACCATTATCTAAACAAGCACTTGGATACCCCGTTGTCCGATAACATTCTTTGTTCTTGCTTCAAACTAACTAAACGAAATTTTCCATGGGAAGCAGAATCGACGATTGCAGTCACGACAAAACCTGTACATGCAGCTCGGCAACTTTTTACATATCTGATCAGAATTAGTCATGATGTCTTTTTTGTGTGTAGTTGCCCTTAGTATAGTGAGAATTGTCGTTATGGGTAAAGTATTGTTTGTCTTGTTATCATTTCACTGCTCAACAATTTTTATGTCAATTTCCATGTCGTTATCTACCTTGGTTACGTTATGAATCACTCGTTACAATAAGACTACTTAACCTTTAAGGTGTTACAGGCATGCACGGTGTCCCGTTGCTTTTGACCTGCTTTGAGGATCCTCTGACAAAAGAAAACATTCTTTAAATATCGTTGACTCAGTTTACAGTTTCTATCCGCCATTTTGTCAGGGTACCGCGGGACCCCAAATATTTCGAATTTTCGTGATAAAATCTTTTTCGTGCGTGTTCTTAAATAACTTTGTCCGTCCATCATATGAAGGGATGACGTTTTCATCGTTTAAAACTGTGGAAAACTACCTTTCGAATGATGTAAACGAGAATTGTGTACATCGGCCAGCAAACGAAGGAGTTTTATCCTAAAGATCCTATTTAGCTGTGCATTGTGGACGTAAACGAAGCCGCCTTACACGGGTTATAAAGGCTCACTTTTTACAATGTGCTATACTTATGTCAAATATATTTCAATAAAATAGGATACCAACAAACACCCAGGGCTACACATCATATAATTTTTTTCGCTTAGTCAATGAGCTTTTATTACACATTTATCAGATTAAGTGAGTAAATTGTGCCATTATTTTCAGTGACTTCTGATTTCATTTTGTGATTATTTCTGTCTCTTGGACTCAAATGGACTGAATATTGACTATCCTATCATCCAATAGGATATTTTGTTTAAGAATGTATAGGTGTCTGGAAACTATAGGGTAGCTCCGATGAATTATGTCATTGGTTGTTTGAACCAATTCAAATCGTTTTCCAAGAATACATCTCAACATTTCTAACCTAATCATCATTCCTTTCTTATATATTGGGTGCGAATGAGTACGCACATTAAGTTACTGCTGCATTTTATAAATTCATCACGCGAACTTATGGAATTTTGTTGACAATTTCAAGTTCGTTTTCCTATGCAGCAAAGACATTTTTGACCTGTGATCATTTTTTGTCTGTAATGGTATAATCCAGAATTAAGTGAGTCACAGGTTCCATAATATATTTTTTTCAAAATGTACCAAATTATCGATGTATTTGTGAATTGCTCGTAAGAAATGAATATTTCAAGCGCTTCATTTTCAGAACGAACAAGCTTAGAAACCACATTCTTGGCAATTGGACTAGTCATATGACACCAGCAACATCGCTGATTGGCTCACTAAGCAGGATCGTCTGCTAGTTCCTGGGGTCAGCAGTGTTGACCTACAATTTGTAGTTTCCTGGTCTTATGAAACCGATGTTGAGAAATCTAGAGCAATACTATCGGATTATATTTATTTCGTTCGTTTGTTGACTGCTTGGCAACAAATATAAGTGGTAGCGATCTGAAAATATGTCGCCGTTTTAAAATTTTGCGTAGTGCAATCAACGTGAAGTTTTAAATCAGTGATATTTCAATCATTTCCTATAAGAAATCTACGAAAATCAGTGAAATTATAGAGAATTTGAATTTCTTTTATATGCAATGTAATGTATGGGAGGGTGAGTTTTG
This sequence comes from Tubulanus punctatus, assembly GCA_036785005.1. Classification (NCBI taxonomy): domain Eukaryota; kingdom Metazoa; phylum Nemertea; class Palaeonemertea; order Tubulaniformes; family Tubulanidae; genus Tubulanus; species Tubulanus punctatus. The sequence continues at coordinate 2,668 of JAYMFW010069324.1, read as the reverse complement.
TCACACGGGTTAAACACATTATAAAAAATATGTAAACAATGATCTTAATTAGTGAGTTTTGGGGATGGGTGGGGACCACACCCACCAATTGTAAAACAGCTTGCAAAGATTTGTGTGTGTATTGACCTACTGGGAACATGTCTCAGGTGTCAAACCTATCTGTGCTCGTAGGGGTGGATTGACCCGTACTGAGCTCCTGGACTATACACCATTGTATTACCCATTGCTTGAAATCGAATGAACTTACGACACTAAAAATCAAAACTTAATCCACTGAGTACTACGTATGTGTCAAATGGCTATACCAATAATAAATGCAAGAATTTTTTTTAGTCTTTCTCAATCATTTAAAATGGCTTACGTGATAATTATATTATTATGTTAATATTATTTCGTAACTCGTTATTTAATACATAACAATGTCTTAGAGAATGGATACCAGGGCAAACACAGAACTAGTTCAATGTTCATTGTTAGTTTAAATTACCAAGTATTTGGTCTAATACCGTGCAAAAGCTATTGGACTCATTGTCTGTTTAATTACTTTTTACAACGCTGTAGGAACAAAGCCTCCTCGATCGACATTTTATGTGATACTATCATTAATTCGCATTTTAGATGCAAACACCACAAAATTGCTCATTTATTTATATCCAGTACGGATGTACATAGTTTCATAGCGCCTGTCCTTCCGTACGTATCCTATATGAGCAGGGAAATCCAATTTCTCCCATAATTGCGTCACTAGTAGTGCAAGATGAATGCTGCAGGAATATTTATCCAATCTCTTAAGTCGATTAGTACGCGTTCGATGTGATTCGGTCTCACTATGATCTTTTTGCTAATAGTCAAAGCACATAAAGAAATTTTCCAATGGAAATAGAATCAATTTTACTCGATGATATATCATTTTGCATTACAATACTGCTCTATTTCTGAATAAGCGGCGTTCTACACGGCGTTATTCGGTCACATTCTCGTAAAACTGTAGTAATGTCGTAACCAAAATTTAATTATCTCTTCATTTCTCCGTCTGGTTCCATGGCCATAGATGAAAATTGTGTTAGAAAAATTGCTTCAGCAAAACTGACAGCTAAATACACCTCCAATCACGACTCATCCAACGATTACATCCAATGTCCAAATCTAAAGACAAAATATGAAAACTCACATTGAGTGATGTTTATTGAAAACATGACCAGGCAACCGGCCTAAACTATAGTCAGAGATCATCTGACTGTCACAATTGATACTCTATATTTAATACTTTCAATTTAATAATTTAATTCACAATCCAACAATTACCCACATTTAAACAGTACGTTAAATGCTAATACAAAATACAAAATACAAAAGTAACATTACCCATTATTTACATGTAGTTAATATGAAGATCTTTCATTAATTAATTCAAATATAAATATTTCATTTACCATTTATCCTGTCGCTACCTCCAAGCACAACTCAGCACTAACCGACAAATTTTCCAAATTCCAAATTCCCCCAATTTCATTATATCATTAACAAACATGTCAATTAATGTACAAAATAAAAATAGCGATCACTTACCTAAAGAAAAGATATGAAAACTCACATTGAGTGATGTTTATTGAATCTAAAACATGACCAGGCAACCGGCCTAAACTATAGTCAGAGATCATCTGACTGTCAGGTCAGCTGGTCAAAAAACACTATAGGTGGAAGGCAAGTGAGGGCAGCACCACACAGTTATTCAATATATGTCCAAGAGGACACTGTCCTAAACTAATATAGGAAATATAATTCCTGGCTACTACAGTAAAATCGATGAAATCGTAAGTAAAATGTCAAATTATGGGAGAAATAAAAGCTTCCACTTGTGGTAGCTGGGAACAATATTTTCTCTGACTCGTTTCAGGTTTCCCCTTCCCTCGGCAGTGCCTCGTGAAGGAGAATTACCCACACACGTCAACAAAAAATCGAGTTCCCAGCTACCACTCGTGGTAGATTCAATATTTCCCTGTTATAAGCAACTGTTTCTCTGAGACCACATGGGGCAGCACCTTGAAAATTTGTACATTTATTCGGGGTATGGACGTTTGATCGAGTTGTATTTTTTTCGATCGGTGGTACAGTGGCGCCACTATAGATCAATATGCAAATGAATGAGCATCTGTTTCTCGAAGTTGGATCAACGTGCGGATTTGAAATTATGTATGTCACCATCATTTTATGTCCCTCCAATTGATATTTAACGGATTTAAATTTGTTGCTGGTGGCGCCATTATACCTCACGTTTGTTTTTGATAGTTGAAAATATTTGTTCTTACAAACCTGAAATGTTGTGGGGCTAAATCACAAGACATGTATGGATTGGTCGATAAGTGGTGCCCCCTGTTGGCCATTATCAAAGAAAATGAACCTATAGGAACCATAACGATGTGAATTTACATGTGGACGTATTATGTGCTTTGTTTAAGGATTAGAATGTAAAATAATATACCCACAGAATAAGATAAAACCAAAACAAAATTGTTCGGTTGGGACGCCAGACATTGTGTATCAAATTGCATACGCAGGTGAATAGATGGATAATTGGGATGAAACATTTACATTTACATCGAAATTATTAATCTAGTTCAGCCTCTTATACCATATTGTACGTACAATATTATCATTTTCTTGTTCG
>JAYMFW010069102.1:0-10735 GCA_036785005.1 Tubulanus punctatus | reverse complement strand
AGTTGTAGCTAAGAACATGTAGTTTATTTTTGTCAATTGTAACTTTTCTATAGGACTGGTCGTTCAGGCACCAGGGGATCCTAAAGGCATACCCCGCATAGGTGTAAACTCGGGAATTTGGCTAAATGCGTTTAAACTATTCGAGATAGAAGGGTGCCCCTATTTACTTGTTTGTAGATCCTTTATAGCTTAACAAAATAAAAAAAAATCCATCGAACTCCGTCGTAGGGTCACTGAGATACAAGGCTCAGAAATTTTAAATTATTGATTGAGCTACGAATAGAAAGTTCTTTTCCAACATGATACATGGCGCATTGTGTATTTTCAATGTCTATTATAAATAGTTGAAAACCAGTCGGAAGGTACATCGACCTCAGTGGCGCCGTGGTAACTACACCGACTTTGACTCCGAAGGTTCGTGGATCGAATCCCGTCGAGGGAGTAATTATTTTTCAACTTATTTCTTTCACTTCAATTGTTTGCATTCTTGTAACCTGTTAGAATGCTTGCATTCTTCGTTTTATTAGAAATTCCCTATAACGCCACTTTCAGTGATTTCGATACTTGTTCACAGTGAAACCTCATTATAATGATTTCTGCTTGTCTTTCAACTAGTAAAACTGCGCGTGGTGACTCGATCATAACTCGATCTCGACCCCGATATAACGCTCTGTATGACGTTAAGTTATATCTCAAAAACTAATGAATGTATTTTGGTGAGACCTGGTAGAAACAAACCTTATACAACAATGTTGCCACTGACCTACATTTTTTACCAAATATGGTGGTATTGACCTACTTTCTTATTTATGAACCAATTTTGACCAAACTTCATATATAGGTTCCTTGTGTGGTCAGAAATTTACCAGTATCATGCTGACCTATTGACCTACTTATTTGTTTATAGCCCAATCATGATCAAACTTCATATATAGGATCCTTATGAGGTCAGTAAATGACCGGTATAGTATTGACCTACTATCGTGACCTTTTGACGTACTTATTTGTTTATGGCCTAATCATGATCAAACTTCATCAATCCTTATGTGGTCAGTAAATTATCGGCATAGTGTTGACCTACTTTCTGCCTAAGCTGCCATTGACATATACTTAGAAAACTCATCATCGCTGCTTTGCAGCTATATTTATTATTTCTTATTTGTATCTTTTATTCATGAGCAGCAAAATAAACAGTTTTTACATGCTCAGTTGACAAAGTTATCTATAAATGATAAAATAAATGTTTGAAAAGATCTAAGGTATCTTCTTTGAAGATTTCATTCAGCAAAGTAACCAACAACATGCGCGAGCGTCGTTACTGTGACTGCCTATTAGCATGATTGAAAACAGACCTTCATCTTGGCAACAATTGCAGTATCTGTGAGGACTAGAAACAGATCCTGGCTATGTAAAATATGAAAATATTTGCATGATTGAAAATAGATCTTTGTCTCGTCAACGATGCAGTATCTGTTGGTACTGGGAACAACCCTTCTCACTCATTCTGAAAACGATGATGACCCACGCAACTCTACCAACTCTGATACGGATGATGAATTTATACCACAGCAAAATCAACACGAGATGTCTGATAGCGGCTCTTCATCGCAGTCAGGTGAAGAAGATGCTGCCGACGACGAACCAGTGGCCCCTTGAGGGAGAGGACATGGACGTGGTCACAGTCGGATAGGGCTCCAGCTCGAGCCGGTGGTCGAGGGAGAGGCTGTGGGAGAGGAGCGGCACCAGCGATGCGCGGAGAAGTCGACGCAGGGTGGTCAAATGTGACCGACGTTGATCCCGGACCCACGCAGATTCGTTTTCGACCACCAGGACCAAGCAGCCTGATGAACATCGACCATTTTGATGAGAACATGCCGGTGATTAGCTATTTCAAGCTGTTTTTCTCCGACGATATTCTGCAAGAGATAGTTGATGAGATCAATCGATATGCGCAGGAAAAGATCGACACAACGAACCTGACACCATTTTCACACCTACATAACTGGTTTCCGGTGATGCAGGACGAGTTTGAAAGATTCCTCGGGGTGCTGCTAAACATCGGCGTGATCAAGGCACAAACGGTGAAAACTTATGGGTCGACCGCATGGATAAACTAGGGGTCCAGGGACCTCATGCCCACTTGGAAAACTATGGGGATGCAGTTGAGATACAGAGTAGTAGTCACAAAGAAATACGATACTAGATGGCAGCACTGTTTAAAGGATAAAATGGTGCATTTGGTAATCTGCACCTTGAATTCTGGACCTAATTTTAGATAGGCTTGTTCCTTCGGTACAGCAAATATCAGCACTTAAAGACTAAAGATGCCACAAATAAATGGCTTCAATTATATAAACTTTCAATTGAGTCAATAAACATAGTTGGTGGTATGGTACCACCTATGAAAACCTATGAAAACCTGATCAATAATTTCTGGTGTGCCGATAGCCCATGAGTAGATAGACCTACATATTTACCAAACATCAAGGCAATAGCTCATTGCAAAACGAATACCTCGAGTAACTTCGAAAACAAGTTAAAATAGCTGATAAGACGGATTAAAGAGGGCGCTACCAGGGCAATATCGATCAGGGGGATCCAATTCTTGGTGCACTGATAGCCCAAAGACCTACCTACTAAATATCAGGACAATAGCTCAATGCTTGATGAAAACTGGGGAGAAATTGAGGAAATTGAAGAGGGCGCCACAAGGGCACTATAAATCTGGGGGACACAATTCTTGCTGTGCTGATAGCCTGTAGGTAGATGGACCTACATATTAAATATTAGGACAACAGCTCAATGCACGATGAAAACTTCCCAAAAAAACTTGCTCTTCAAGTCGGAAATTGACAATGTGTTAAAGAAATTCGGGGCCTCTTGTAGCTCTGTTACTGGTATTGCGAAAAACTGGTCAAAATAGCCGATTTGAGGGAATTCTTGGTGAGATGATAGCCCTTGGGTAGATGGACCTACATATTTAATATCAGGACAATAGCTCAATGCATGACGAAAACTTCCATCAAAAACTGATTTCCGTCTACGAACGGACGGACGGACAAAAACCGAACGCAATAGCCCGCTGGGACTAAAGTCCCAAGTGGGCTAAAAATGTGCCTTTTTTCGAGATTGCATGTCATCCAATCGTTTTTCGATCATTTATCACACGATGCTCCACGTCTGTCACGTTGACCCAGACAACAATGTGCGCGGTGCAAAAATAAAACCTCTGTTGGCTACCTTATGTGAAAAATTCCAGAGGTATTACATGCCGTATCAGGAACTTTCAATGGACGAGTCGATGATTGGTTTCAAAGGCAGGGTAGCCTTCAAAATGTACTGCCCGAAGAAACCGACCAAATGGGGCCTCCTATTGCGTTCGCTGGCTTGCCCGGACAGGGATATCTCCTAAATGCGCATCTGTACTGCGGCAATGATCCTGACTTGCAGCTGGAGCCCGGGATCACAAAAACCGGCCAGGCAGTGATCAATATTGTGGCGCCTTACAATCACCGCGGACATCCCATTTATTGTGATCGGCTTTACTCAAGTATCAGTCTCGCAGACAACCTATACGTTGTCATTACACCAGAACTCTGATGTTGAACAGAGTTGGTGTGCCAACACAAGAATGACAAGCACATTCTTAGAGCTGGAGAAATTGGGGCGTATCGCAAAAATAACAATCTCATATTGAATTGGCGGGATAAGCGAGTTGTTTCTGTCCTTAGCAATTTTACATTTACTCAAGATTTGATAAAAGATTTGGTTCAGGGTGGCGAACCCCCCAAAAAGAGAGGCCGACAGTCGCTAGGCCCGACCAATGAACGTGTCGCAAACAACAAATACCATGCGATGGACCACAGCGACAGACGAAAGCATGATTGTAAGGTGTGTAGCAACCGTTACGGTGGAGATCGTCATGAGACAAATTTTTGCACTACTTGCGTTGACGAACCAGCCCTACATCCGGTCACCTGCTTCAATAGATACCATACGATGGAACATTATAAAACGTACTAAGAACATTTTTGATCATTGAGTTGTTTGGGAAATGTAAATCAATAGTCCTGTGGTTGTGAATAAAATATCATGATCAAGATACATATTTCTCTTGAAATTTTTCATTTACTTTTTTGTCTCAAGTACAAATAGGAAATCATCAAAAGAAAACTAAATGGCTCACATTGAGTTTCTGATGTTTGAGGAAATTTATAAGTTCATGACTTTTGACCTTTGCCCAAATTTGGGTCCCATACAAGTCAAATACCTCTAAATTATAATGGAAATCTTTATACAAGTTTTTTATGTCTAAAAGAGCCAATTGGTATCATTTTTAATAATTATTTTGGTACAAAGCTAAAAATTTCAGTTTTTTTCATGGTATTTGACTTTTTGGGCGCTCTGATTTTAGGGCCCAGCTAGCACCCCTTGGATCTAAACTAACTCAAAAAATTGTTTTTTCATAGTGTATACAATTCTGATGTGGAATAGTACTGGTTTGAAGAGGAACGACTGTTAGATATCTATCAAAACAACACTTGAAAAAGAAAAACTCAAAATCGTTCAAATTCATGACCTTGACCCAACCTTTGACCTTTTGGCTGAATTTAGGGTCTGTCATAGACAAAATCCCTAAAATAGTTACAGAAGTCTTGTATAGTAATTTTTCTTGTAAAAAAAGGCAATTGTAATAATTTTGAAAAAGTATTATGGTTATTTCTGGAAATAAATCCTAATTCATTATGTATTTTTTTTTCTGGGGGGTCATATTTCAGGCTCCAGCATGACCCCCTGATGTCAAAACTTTGAGAAAAAAAAGATTTAAGGTCTTGTATAGAAACGACTGTTAGAAATATGCCTAAATAGCATTTGAAAACAAACCTCAAAATACTTAATTCAATCTGATCAGAACAAAATATACAAAATATGAATCGCTGAAAGTCAGTAGTGAAGGTATATGCACGATTTTTCTGGTACACCATCAGGGATGATATACGACGGTGGTGTCCAGAATGTTTAATGTGCCAGAGAAGGAAGAGCTAACCGTTACGTAATAAAGCGGCACTAGGGGTGGTACCTGTAGGAGCACCTTTGGAACGTGTCGCCGCAGATATTTTCAGTCCTCTCCCTAGGACATACTCCGATAATGTCTATTTTATAGTGGTATCCGACTATTTCACCAAATGGACAAAAGCGTACCCTCTACCGAACCAAGAAACTGGCCAGGGCTATAGTAAATCACTTTTTTCCAAGATCCAGCATTCCAAGATTTTTTCACACTGACACGGGCAGCAATTTCCAATCTCGTTTTTTTGAAAGAGATCTACAGCCTTCTTGATATCAAGAAGACTCATACAACTCCTTACCATCCCTTACCATCCACAGACAGATGGTATGGTCGACCGCGCTATCGCACTATTTTGGATAGATTAGCAATTTTTGTCAATAAAAACCAGAGAGACTGGGATGATCAGTTGCAGTTAATCATGATGTTGTACAGATCGTCAATGCATGATACTACGAATTTTTCTCCAAACTATCTCATGTTTGGTCGGGATGTATGTATATTTACCCATCAACGTTATTTCTGGACACCCACCATCTATTCCATTTTCTGAGATTAGTCTCTATGCTATCAAACTCCACGATCGGCTCAAGGCAGCATTCTTTCGCACACGTTACCATACTCGAACATGCATTAGAAAGATGAAGCGTTATTACGATCGTGACGAGCGCGTTTCCACTTATTCAGTCGATGACTGGGTTTGGTTATTTGAACTTGTCGTTTCGGTTGGTCTAATTTCCAAGAAGCTTTTTTGTCCCTAGATTGGTCTGTGTCGTGTCGTGAGCTGATTTTACCTAACAAAATAAATAAAATTGTCAATACCGATTGTTTGAAAAAACATCAAAGCCCCCCTCCCGATGTCGATACACATGCTATTGATGTACCCAAGGTGTCGTCTCCGAGCATGATTTTTTTTTGGTAGAAAGTCCTACTGAAAATGAACAACAAGGAAAACATCCCAAAGTGCTCAGCGTGCAAGAAAAGTTTCAATACGGATGAAGCGCTGCGATCGCACGACACCAACTGCGAATTTAAAAGGAAGTCGGGTATCTCGTAAACGGGCAATATATGCCACTGCACTGAAGAAACAAAAGGCACAATGAGGAGTCATATAAGGTGCAAGCATAGTAATGATAGGAACAACAATTTCAGATTCACCACTGGGTTATTTCGCGAAATCATCGCTAAGCTGCCATCAATTGTGTCACTGGTACCTATCGAGATTTTTGAACCAATCAGATCCTCTATTCACCCAAGAGAAAATGACGTGTTTAAAAACCTATTTGAACAGCTCAAGAATGAGGAACCAATTCCAACTCCAATGACACCTCCTACCCCCGCTAAACTAATAAAAGAAGACGTACCAGTGAATCTATCTATACCAGCCAAGCCCGCGATTTCCCTCTCGTGAAACCAGTTAACAGACAGCTTACTTCAACCACAGTACAACCGAGCACCCCCCAACCTTGCAGTGAAAAGATCTCTCCCAACACCTACTCACCCAGTTAAGCAGTTAAGGTTCCATTCAATCAAAGAGATGATGATTAACAAATCTACAGAGAATAATTCGGTGCTACTCCATCGTCATCAGACCAGGAAGACATATAGTACCCAGGAATTCTAGGGGTGGTCTGGAGCGGTTTTTTATGCACGAAATGCTCAAACGAGGCAATCAATGCTAACATCAACTAGAAAGTGGCCCTCGGCCACGAATGTCACCCCGTCAGCTCAATTCTTGGATAGGTATCAACTATGGAAAATGCTGTACCTGTGTACCTAGTTTGGAGAAAATCGGATGAGAACTGTAACCTGTATCGCGCAAACGCTGTTTTTCAATAACACCCTCTGGTAACCGTATTTCAAATCCAATCGGCTTGATTTTTAATAGGAATTAACCTTGGACAATGCTGTACATGTGTACCAAGTACCAAGAGAAAATTGAACAAGAATTTTAAGCTGTATCGCGCTAACAAGCTTGTGGACGGCGGACGGACAGCGGACGGCATGCCTACTAAAACAGAATGTCACCCCTTCGGCATACATAAATATAGCTGCAAAGCAGCAATAACAGGTTTTCTTAGTCCATGTCCGAGGCTAAGTATGAAGTACCATTTATAATAAATCCATTAATCAGAAAGTTACGAAGGAATATATGTTGGTGATAAACTGTTGAAAGCATCATCTGAGTGATGTAATCTTATGAAATGTACAGTTCTAATCGGAAAACTAGATGTCCTATCACTTGTAGCTCCCTAGTTGCCGAATAATTGATCCATGGTTTTAGCTACTAAAAGATACTAATAAGAGATAGAAAACATGTTATATAACTCGTAGCCCCCTAGTGGGCAAACTATTTATCGCAGACCATGGTTTTATTCATCGAAATATTCGCAGGTAAGTCTATGTGTGTACGAATTTTCGCCTAAAACGGTTAATAATCATCTGATATATACTCAGAAAAATGTTTGACTAATTTTCTAAAACTTTTCTTGTCAGATTACAGCAGCCGAACTGAGAGCCGCTACAAAAACAATTGCTAAAGCGGTCGCGTTTATGGTCGATAATGGGCCGAAATTATTCGACGTTCCGCTCGACCTGGCGCGCGATGTCGCCGCATACTGGAAAGCAATGGAGCGGCCTCCATCATTTTCATCTCCATGTTCAGATGACGATCCCGATTTGAAGAATAAGCGATTTTGTGTAAGTAACACGTCATTCATCTATAAAACAAATTTAAGCCATGAAATTTTGTGTAAATGAATTCGGCAATTTTCGAAGTATAACATGTTACGTTATATGTTGTTTAGAAATTTCACTGGATAATTAATTTTTTTCCAGTTAGAACGTGAATCAAACACGACAATCGTCAGTTTCGTCGACAGAGAAAAGACTGAGGCAGCGAAAACGCCTCAACAAATACGGAACTAGAATTGATAAAACTTTGTCAGTACATACATGATGTCGATGCCGGAAACGCCAATAAAAAGAAATATCCTAAAAAAATTAATCATTTACTCAAATCTACTTCTTGATTACTTATTGTTGTCGGTGGAATCCAGGTGAAAGCAATATGAGGAAGTTCCAAAACATCTTATCAGTCAAATTTACCTATTAGTGCAATATTTAGGTAGAACATGTAATGTCACACAAGAAGGATTATTTCTTAAGATGGGTAATTTAAAAAAGACAACAACAGCTCAAAGAAGAATTATACGGCAATAAAGCCCTTTGTTTAAAACCGGGAGCATACAGCGCTCACGATTGCGCCAGTGTTTTAAAACAATTTCTTGGGGATTTACCAGGACCGTTACTCGGGAAACCGTTTCTATAACACACATTGTAGGATTGCCGAAGAGGTTGCGACATTTTGAGTGTTGAAGGTGAGACACAGCGAATCATCGGCATACAGATAAAATCCACGCAACTGTTATTCCATCTACTCCCAGAAGAACAGTCAACGATTTTAGAATGTCTTTTAAAACAACTAAAAAAAGTTTCCGAAGTTGAACAAAACAAGATGACGGCTGAGGCACTGGGTACACTATTTGCACCGCATATTCTGTGCCGCAGAGGTAACTCATTATGAATAAACTTAATTAGAAATTAAAATGAGAGAAAATAAGTCAAAAGATGACATATATGATATAAGTCAAAATCGGACAGCTCAGTATTCAGGATTTTAGCACTGTTAAGTTTGATTGAACTCACACGACGTTTCGAACTTGAACTCACTGCCACCATCGGGTGTAAGTAACCTTCAACCTGGCGATGGTTTCGTGTTTTCCAGCCATTAGTAACCCCAATTTTAGAAATTTAAGATTTGTTGATAATTATCTGATATATACTCAGAAAAATGTTTGACTAATTTTCTAAAACTTTTCTTGTCAGATTACAGCAGCCGAACTGAGCCGCTACAAAAAAATTGCTAAAGCGGTCGCGTTTATGGTCGATAATGGGCCGAAATTATTCGACGTTCCGCTCGATCTGGCGCGCGATGTCGCCGCATACTGGAAAGCAATGGAGCGGCCTCCATCATTTTCATCCCCATGTTCAGATGACGATCCCGATTTGAAGAATAAGCGATTTTGTGTAAGTAACACGTCATTCGTCTATAAAACAAATTTAAGCTATGCAATTTTGTGTAAATAAATTCGGCAATTTTCGAAGTATAACATGTTACGTTATTTGTTGTTTAGAAATTTCACTGGATAATTAATTTTTTCCAGTTAGAATGTGAATCAAACGCGACAATCGTCAGTTTCGTCGACAGAGAAAAGACTGAGGCAGCGAACGCCTCAACAAATACGGAACTAGAATTGATAAAACTTTGTCAGTACGTGATGTCGATGCCGGAAACGCCAATTAAAAGAAAATTCCTAAAAAATATTAATCAATTACTCAAATCTACTTCTTTATTACTTATTGTTATCAGTGGAATCCAGGTGAAAGCAATGTGAGGAAGTTCCAGTTTGGAATAGCAAAACTGAGTATATTTTCATTCTGATCATTCATATACAACGGGTGCATACAGGATGCCGCTAGTGCCCTAACGTCTGCCAGAATTTTTGCCTTATTTATAGAATACATTTTAAGAGTCAAAATAATATCTGATATACATTTTTGTCCTAAATGCCCACTGTATTATAAAAAGGCAGAAACAAGTTCTCTGTATCCACCCCTGGACAAAGTAGATGACAGGTAGAGACACGCAATAAAGGACTATTGATACAACGATATTCCAAAAGTGGATTATCAATAATAACGTTACTCAACACAAATCCCATTTCATACTATAATAGGCGTGTCGAATGAGCGTTATTATCATAAATCCCGTACTTAAATTTGGAGAATCATGTCATCGCTACAGAGTACGACGTTTCGACCGTTACAAATCAAAGTGTTGTTATAACTAGACTACACGATGAGTCTAACTGGCACATTGCTATAGGTTTATTAGAGCCATTGAAGTCAGAACTGAAAATCGCCTACCTTCACTGCTGTCTAATTCTTCATCAATTTTGTCAAATAGGATAAATATCATTTAGTGGGGCAGATATGTGAAATGATTGTGGGATTTCTGGTAAAAGCACCAAAATTGGTGTATATAATGTTAAGGGGGTATTAAATGATTTCAGATATAGTGCCAAGCTGAACTTTTTCCATGACGACCGTAACCAGGGAAAATCCAAAATGGCCGCCGCCCAAATCTAAATGTCATATCTTCATGAAAAGTTAACATAAAAACATAAATATAGTGTCTTTTTATATGTCTTTAGACATGCTGAATCCAATGGCATCATCAATTCAATGAAAAAATACATGTATTTTGAGATAGGGCACTAAATGCTAAATTTCAAGATAGCCACCACTTCAATTGTGAATATCTACCCAATTTTTGAAAACAAACTGTTCTCTACTACTATTCAGTTGTCGTATCGAAACACACTTAGTTGGAGTCATTGTGGTCCCAGTTACCACTGCAACGGCATAATGATGTGCGTTTCAGAGCATTCCTGACACACTTGCACCGTCCGCTGCACCCTTTCTGGGATCCACAGCGCAGCAACTCGGAACATGATGCCACTCCTTCTGGAACTAATATCCACATTGGTTCCCATTCTTGTGTAGCACTCTCACGCCACCCGCATGTCTCTGGAGAAGGAAGTT
>JAYMFW010068880.1:0-10743 GCA_036785005.1 Tubulanus punctatus | reverse complement strand
ATTTGATTTCAACAAAGCAGAAATTATCTTCAGATCTAATAATTACATTAAACGCCACATAGTTGAATCTGCTCTAACTACTCGCAACTGCGCAATTACCACTAATTTAAATGATTTTTCCTCATTATTCTCTTCTCTCTAAGTACATATCTTCATGCCTCGCCAGCTCAATTATTAATACTATTCACTCACTCACACTAATTCACTCAATAGCGCTGCGCACCAGATCTATTTTTAGTTACTTGTCCACGTTCTCGGTCGACCACGGTCTTGTTTGCCCGAGTTCGACGTGATAGTGACCCTTATTTAACGTCGTTTACAATGGACAATAAATCGGATATAGCCAGTTTGTACATTCAAATCATCTCAACCAAGACTAACTAGTTGGTCACACTTCATGTTTGCCCGAAATCCGGGTATTTTATGACGTCAATGGTGCGCAGCGCTATTTAACTTGACTCCTGTGTATATAAACCTTAGATTTTTCAATATTCTTCACACCTGACGATGGTCTCTAGATAGATTCCGAAACGTCGTGTCTCATTAGAATCTCTAAATTCTGATTATTATTTATTGTGGGATTTTGACTTTATTCTATTTATCCATGATTCAGAGTGGTTTTATCTCGTATGTGGTGGCTTTTTTACCAGTCCGGATACGATTCAACAAAAAAATCAGGATTCAAATTTTCTTCTATGAAGCATTTTTTGCGCAAAAAAAAAGAACTCATAATTCCCACCATAATTGCCAGCAACTGCCAAAAATTGTTCCACCGCATGAAAACTCCGATAGTCACTAGCGGCCCGATCCGAAAGCTAACAACGGTCCGCGTAATTTTTTTTCCTAACAGTAAATAGGAAGTCGCCTTCATTTCGGTTTGTGTGTGAATAACACATGAGGGCAGTCTATCACAACGTCATAGAATATTATTTATCAAAGTTTAAGTGAAGACTCATAATGTGAAAAGAATTCCTAGTAGGTTCTTGCCTAAGCTTTCCTAGAGTATGTATCGCGCATGCGCAATGAGTATCTTTCCTTTTTATTGATAGGAAAAAAAATTACGCCAACGGCCTGCTCAGTAGACTCATTATGCTGTCACCGGTTATTGTGTAACGTTAGGTTAATCCTTCGAGGAATTATAGTTAATTCCTCCAAGGTTAAACGGATGCGATAAACGTCGGTATGTGTCACTAGCTTTAAACTGAAAATCAACCCGTGGGTTCGTCTATCCTCTCATCTGGCGTTCGTTCCCCGGACACCCGAGGCCGCACATTGTCTCATACGTAGTTTAGGCTTATCCTTTTCCTGTGGCGCTGCCTGGCGCCGCTGTCTCAGATGTCTGGGTTTCCCCCAATACGGGTTATCGCTTCCGCGTCAAAAAGGAAAGCAATAATCGTTTGTCAATGACGCATCAAACGACGTAAGACTCATTTGATCGATTTTCGGAAAATAAGGTTTTACAATCATTTTCGTCAAACTTGCCTGCTGACGTCTTTATATAGCATTTGTTTCCTGCTCTTTTGTTGGGTGTGTAAAAAACACGATACCTGTTTCACTTCCGGGTTTGCTCCAATTTCAATTTGACATTTATCTAGCATAATACTAATAGCCTATCTAATTATTTTTATATATTCATATCCTTCCTGGTTGCTGTGGTGCGCAGTGCAGTGTAAATCTATCCCAGTGACAGTTGGGTTCGATTGAGATTGTTTGTGGACTTTTAACCTATTTGTTGGGTAATGTATCACAACCTATAATTCAAGGCCTTATTATTAATATTAATTTGATATTTTATCGGAATAAATGGATGGAGGCATTAACATTTATAACCCTGCGAGTGAGCTGTAGCTGTGATACAGAAGATGATGTAGAAAATTCATTATTGTGAAAAATCTTTCACCAACCAAGCTCCAATTTATCTCTGCAACAGCTCGATGTTAAACTATATACCACAACCATAACGTGTATCGACATTTCGAAGCTCTATTGAGCTTAATTGCTGCTTTAAACTATAATGAATAATGAGGGAGTGAGCATTTTAAATCTGAAAACTAGGTAGTAATGATCTAATTCCCGTTTGAATGCGATAATTGAGTCAATGTTCACAATATCTAGCTGGTAGGTTGTCTAGTCTGACTTTCAGACTCGTGAGCTATCGCCTGTGGCAATTGTTGATAATGCTGTGGTTGAAACTATTGAGGAAAATGTCGTTGCTTAACTTATTGACTGAACTTATTTCCAAAAATCCTTAACAATGATCAATCAACTACATATTTGTTCATACTTCTTATACGGCGTTAACTGGCATTAGACAGGTCATACTGTCTGTCAACCATTCTCTCCTTTTCTGCTGTTGAACGATATTATTTTGCTGACACCGGTACTCTAGTATGACGCTTTGTCATACCTACATTTCCTCACCCAATAGGCCTACACTATTGCCTAACAAAAATCATTAGAATCCATACACTGGGTCACGTCAGTAGTTTTTAGCCCACTTGGGACTTTAGTCCCAGCGGGCTATTGCGTTCGGTTTTCGTCCGTCCGTAGACAGAAATCTGTTTTTAGCCCACTTGGGACTTTTGTCCCAGCGGGCTATTGCATTCGGTTTTTGTCCGTCTGTCAATAGACAGACATCAGTTTTTTTGGGAAGTTTTCGTCATGCATTAAGCTACAGTCTTCATATTTAGTATGTTGGTTCATCTTCCCAAGGGCTATCATCACACGAAGAATTGGGTCCCACAGATCGATAATGCCCTCACCAGTTTTTCAGGTTTTTTGAGGTTTTAGTCATGCATTGAGTTATTGTCCTGATATCTAATATGTAGGTACATCTACCTTTTTAAGAGCTATCAACACACCTAGAATTGGGTCCCCCAGATTGATAATACCATAAAAGCGCCCAATTTAATTCCCTCAAATTGGCCATTTTCATTAGTTTTTAAAGTTTTTTAAGGAGGTTTTCATGCATTATGCATTGAGCCAATGTCCCCATATTTAGTATGTAGGTCCATTGCAAGCGCTATCAGCACTCCAATGATTGGGTCCCCTAAAATTAGGTCATTCAAGGTCCAGATGACCAAATTTACTATTTTCACCTGTAACAGGATTGTATCAGTAACTGCCATTATATATTTATCATGTCAATAACAAATAACTTCTTAATTATTTGTTTTTGATCATATTTACTGCAACCCTTAAGTCTTCCAAGTGGGCATGAGGTTCCTGGATCCCTAGTTTATAACATAAGCTGATTTTGAAACAAAGAAGTCTTGCTTGCCAATCAGATTTCTTAAGTGGATCCAATATATTTGGCCCTATATCGCTGAAAAACGTAAATACACTCACTACCGGAAAATGCCGATCAGTAGATAATGTCACCCAGACGCATTTAAAGAGAAAATAGTTTTGGATATAGTTTTGTTTATTTACATCATAGGCCCTATGGTGCTTATTGTAGGCTACTATGCACATAATTAAGGGGTTGTTTTGATACAATGCAAATTCTGGAACATACCCAGTCCTATGCCTATATCAAATTCAATATGACAGACAGGTATCCCTTTTGGATTCTCACACTGTAGACGTAGTGTCCAATTTACAGCCTTCATATTTGCATATGAGATGTCTGGTATACTGATCATTTCGGTTATTGTTGCATTCAAGATGGCTGATTGGCAGCTATTTTGGGTTTAAGTTTCCACTTCTCTTCTCTGTGACCTTTTTTCTCATGTTCACTCAAATTATGAACATTTTCATCGGCTGGAGAGGCATTGCCTGTATAGCTCTAATTCTAAATACTCTCAACTGCATCCCTTAAATTTCCCAGGTAGCCATGAGGTCCCTGGACCCCTAGTTTGGCTTTTGGATAAACTGTGCTGTGCCATAAACTGAATGAGTCCGAAGTTCTCTTCTGTTTTTGTGTGTAGATTACTTTTCAACCAGGGATTTAAAGTGTAAGAAAGATAATGGTTTAGGATTTGGGGTGTAGATAATGTAATGGCAACATAGAACGATGAGACCATCCCAAAATGTCAGCTTATGTTCCATAATGAATATCCTTATAGATCGGAAACAACTGACCCTTCCCTTCAAATAGTGAAGTTGCATTTAAAACTCTTAACCAGTTAAGAGAATAAACCAAAAATAGTTGATAAAATCTGAAAAATAGATAAATTTTCTACATAAAAATGTATCTGATATAGCTATTGCTTAGACACAAAAAAATTGTTTTTTTATCCTTTGTCCTAGAGATATTCATTTGTTATGAAGATGTACCTTTATCTACCTTATCTATCTTCCTGACATCTAATGCATCTTACATGTGATATCAAATCATGCAACCGTCCACTGCAGAGAGTTTTAGTTTGATACATATGGAAGGTTACTGCCCTAAACATGTACTTTCATTCTCTTAATGCCTCAAAATACTAACTGTATGTTTACTGAGGAATTAACCTTCTAATTTCAGGTATGATCAATTGTTGGAATGCTCTATGCAATTATTGGCGAGAATGTGGTGAGGCAAATGAGTCGATAGCTGTTGTTATTAATCGATCACTTACTAAAGCGAATGAACTTCAACAAAGCTTAGACCATAGTCAAAATATGAATGTAGAAGCTTGCGAACAATTGGTTAAGAACTCCCGTTTGTCTACTACCTTCTCTAACAGTGAGGAATTCTCAAAAAAATACATAGAAGGAGTGCGCAGTCTGTTCCGAAAATTACATGATGAACCAGATCTACGTGATAATTTTCTGCAAGGTAAACAATTTTCACATGTTAGGTATGGTAAATGCCGTAAAAGGTGTAGAAGATCATGGCAGAATTTGTTTGACCGTAAATTCCGGTCGTTGAATTTTGGGGAGATTTATTCGGGGCCGACAATTGATTTCCAGAGAAAGGAAGTTCAGCTAGCCGTCGGAAAAAAAATGGATGAATGTAGGGATGTAAAGAAACGTCCTTCAAAAAAGGAAAAAACAAATAAATTACTAAAGACAAATGATGACAAGGAAGATTTGGATAGTTTAGAAGCTGCATTGGATAGAAATAGTAGATATAAACAAATGTCATTTGAATACCTAGATGACACAGAAAAGCAATGTATTCAATTGAGTAGCATCCTTTCATCAGGACGTAAGACAAGTTTGCAGTCATTTATGTTCCCTACTTCGGAGCGTAAAGATTGTGAAGATCATCTTAAAAAGGAGCAACTGATAATGGTTATAGGTCAGGTGAATTCAGGCAAGACAAGTTTGATAAATGAGATTCTTGGAAAAAGGTACTTGCCTACATCTGAATTGCCATGTACTGCGCGTATGGTACATGTGAAATATTGCGAAAAGCCTTATGTGAAACTGTTGGACAATGGGACGTTGGTGGAAGAAAGAAAGCTCAATAAGAAAATCCTGCACGAGTTTATTGATTTAAATGACATTGATCGGGATAATATCGATAAGGTTGGTTACTCTGTTGAAGTTGGTTTGGATTGTGAACTGTTGAGACGAGGATTGCAAATAATGGATGCTCCTGGATTGAGTGAGAATGATACTCTGAACCAAAGAATAGAAATGTTATCAAAAGATGATCTACAATTGATGGTTTATATTATTGATGGAAACGTTTCATTAACTGAAAAGGTAAGTGCTACTCATAAATAAGGATCCCGTCGTTCCGACAGTATTGATCATTAGTCCGGACAATATATATTATTGGTCCCACAGTATTGATTATTGATCATTGGTCAGGCGCATCATTACTCTGACAGTATTGATCATTAGTCCAACAATATTGATTATTGGTCCGACAGTGAAAGTGGGACCTATGACCGAAAGTGAATGTAGAACCAATGACAAAAAGTGAATGTGTTGAACCAATGATTGCTTGTATTACTGGTGGACCATTGATGTGTCGAACCAATGAGATGATCCCCCATAAACTATACTTCTGGAATTTTTTTTTGTGTATGTCTCCCTGCGTTTGAAATAGTTTATTGGTATTTTTGTTGTTCCAGGATCGCGTCTTCCTATACAAAGTTAAAGCGAAGTCTCCAAACTTGAAAATTCTTTACGTTTGTAATAAAGTTGAAGAGAATGAGTATGCAAGCTCAATGGACTGTCCAAGTGATGGTGAAGAAGAAGCTAAAACTGAACGTCAACACTTGGTAGATAAAGGAACTTGGACATATGGAAACTTGCAAAAATTTGGCCTTATTGATGAAGACCTATCGATGGAGGATTGTCAAAATTACTTTGCTATATCTTGCCTTAAGGTCAGAAAGTCACGTCAAAAAAATCAGAAGACTCGAAACACTGAAAGCTTCAGAATGTTTCTAAACGCAGTTGCCGGGAATTACGTGAAAGTAGGTACTAATCAACTAGAACATGCCATCTGCCGCCTGAATCTGATTCAGAAACGAGTGTACGACTTCTGCATCTCTGACAGATTTCTGAATTTGTCCAAGTCGGAAAACTTACAGGAAAACATTCATAAAGTTAGGATTCTTGAAGAGAAACTGATTCAAGCAACTTACGATAGCATGCGTGCTGAAGCCAGAAAATTAACTCGATCAATGAAACATACCATTGATAGCAACCAAAGCCGCCTCACACAGAAAATCAGTGACATGGCATTCAACCCAATCTACATCGAAAAAGAAGTCAAAAGGAATTTCTTGCTTGATAATTGTAGACAGCAAATTCAAGATTTTATACTAGTAGAATTGAACTCTGAAATTGAAAAAATTTTATGGGAGGAATGGCATCGATTTATGATGGCAATCCATGTTTCCATTGAGGAATTAGTCAATTCATTCCATCCATTTGAAGACTTTGTTCGCGATCATCTGAAGTTTTCATTCAATTCACTGCTACTTTATGAGTCTGAAGCTATCGACTGGAACGAAATCATCGATTACACATATTTGAAATATGCAGTGAAAGCACTACGCGGACTTGAAAATGTAAAAGCTGCATTGATTGGTTGGCAATTGGACAAAGAGTGGAAGATACAAACCGCAAAGAATATATTGGATGCAATAGATGTCGAAAAACTAGTTACGAAAGTTCATGAAAAGATGACAATTTGTTTGGCTGCCTGTAATAAAGAGTTTCTGAACTGTTTGAGTGCACTTGAACACCTATCCAATGCAAGAAAATCCGCTCTGCCTCAAATGCAGCAGGAAATTTTGAAAATAATGCCAGATTTCGGCTCAATTATCTGTGCAACTGATGCACTATTACGTGTCGTCAGACAAGATCATCTGCAAGTTACCGGTGACATTATCGCCAAAGGTTCGCGCAGTGTCATCTACTCCTCTCCTAAGAATGAAAATATTGTCATTAAGAAAACCAGAAATCCAACAGATTTCTCCGATATGTACAACTTCTTGAGGTATGTCCACGAGTTATAGCAATGAGCCAGATATTTAATGCATGGTACATGTATATGTTGTTTGTTTCAGACTTGTAAGTCATGAATGCCTGTTGAAACCAATCGGCACGTCGCTCGATTCTGAACTTAGATTGGTTTTGCTGTTGCCCAGATTGCGATACACAGTGACTTCCAATCATGCAATGACGTTGTTCGATCTTCTCCAAGAGGGCCTCAAGGAAATACAATTCAAAGACATCATTGACATATTTCATCAGTTAGTCTCAGCTGTTCATGCTATGGCTGATAAGAAATTCCGCCTTACCGATCTTCGTCCGAACAATATTTTCATCCTGAAACTGGAAGTAAGTACTCCGTACTAGATATAGCTATGCCTACATTGATTTGCAGTTAAGAAAAGACAAAGCCAAGTTAACAACAATTGTTATAGAAATCCACACTCCCTACTAATAGCACTTACAGAGCTTTCATTCAGCTTCCCATGAACTACGGTAGTCCAATCTTTCGTTCTACCAGTCCGGTCATCTTTCTCAAGCAAGATGCTCAGAAATGTATTCTGCATTAGATATTTGTCCTCTCTAGTATTTCAATCCCTCCAGAAACTAATTTCAACTGAATTAGGGTATAGTATTGCCACAGCTTCTTTTGCAAAGGCTTGAATGCATGCAGTATGGGGAGACTGATTAACCCCCTTCCCCATTGGTGACGCCACCCCATTTTACTTGTTGCTTTAGATTATTGGTTCGACTTTTATCAGCAGCTATGCCACTGGATTCTAGATTCTGTCACACAGCAGATTAAACTTGTTATCTCTCATTATACATATAATATTGTTTTGAAGGACATTTGGGAAATCTTTCATATGATATGTTATTGACGTTAACATTTGCTTTTAACCCTGTGTAGGCCTGGTAAACTTGTAATTTTTTCCCATTTCAGAATGGAACTTTCCGATTGAAAGTGAATATGTTGAAACCGCAAGGTCTGGAAGTTCCCTATCCGGATGGCACACTACCATTTCACTTTGCGCCAGAACGATACTGCCCTAATAAGACTTTTGCGTACCATGAGGTTTATAGTCTTGGCATATTGTTGTGGTTGATGCTGCAGCGCACATTTACTCAACCACCCTGTTTGAAAGGTGTGACGACTGTCGATGAAGTAAAGAACCGAGTTATTACTACAGAGGTTCAGTATGAAATCAGATCCAGTTTGAGTAGTATTCATGTGGAACATTATGATATTTCTGAACTCAAGACTATCATATCCACATCGGTGATCACACCCGATAAACGTATGAATCTGGAGGAACTTTATACATTAGTTGATCAATATAAGCAATCCATATTCTAATTGTAACCGGAATCAGTTGATATCCTCAAATGCACATTTAGTTACAATTTTAATACATTTATTAGCATTATGGGTGTATACATGTACATTGGACGATATGTACATTATTTTCAATTCATCCATTTACGGCAGTATTCCATTGTGCATTTGACAAACCTGACAAAAACTCGTGGAAGCAGGAATACACAATTCTTAATTACAATACAGCTAATTCATTTGGGCGAAGATTGTTTTGTGAACACACTGTACATATCGGTTCCGGAAAAAAGTGTATCCTTTCGAACCGCAGGGGCAGATCCAAGGGGCCCCCCTTTTTTGCCCAACTTAAAGAAAATTGCAGTTTTTACCGATCGGAATGTTTTCCTAAAGTTGATACATGTATATACTATACTAAAAAATCACCAATTTTTTGCGTTCAAACATTACAGAAAATTCCTCCTCCCTCCCCTATTCTCAAAATGTCGATCCGCCCCCACGGAACCCGAGATCAGTGGGGAGGTGGGTTCACACCCGCTGCACCTGATTTTCTTACAGTTTGAGGGCCTCTCTTGTAAGTTCATTAATGCTACATGATCATACAATAGACTCCTCACCTCGGATCCTTTTAAGCCTCGGATTCACTTAGTGCGGACTAAAATTCTTGTCCATTTGCTTCATATTCTATCGAAATTTGCCTCGCTTAACTCGGAGTATCGCTCTCTGACAAAAAAAAAATACTGGTCCCAAGAGATCCAAAGTAGAGCATATCGTCTATTGTACTACTATGTGACAACAAAATTGATGTAATTAGGGGTATCTTTAGTAAGCTGAATGGGGGAGCTTTAAAGATGTACGTATCTTAGTGGACGAGAAATATTTGTATTAGTTTCAAATAAGGTTGTGCTATATGTACCACCAACAAATTTGATACATTTGTTATTGTAATTCGATGTCTTTTCATGTTGATTTGTAATTGATAATTCTTCAATCTTGATTAATGGTGCTTATTCACGTTGGGAATGTTCTCTAGAGATTTCAGATAGTACACCCATAAATTAATGTTAATTTCCCTAAAGATATTGACCAGATAGAAGTCTATATATCTATTTGTAGAATAAACCGATGCTTTGTGTTTCCGTGGACGTAGGGGCGCTTTTTATCATGGAGTTCAGGCAGATATTTCTAATATTGTATTCATTTTACAGAGGTGCTCTAGACTTCTATTTTAGACACCTTCCTTCGTTCGGACTGGTCCACCCTGCAATATCTGAAAATAAATGTATGTGTATGTAAACGATTATTTACCATCTGTTATCCAAGCTTGTGAATAAATAAATGTAAATCGCTGATTTTATGCTATTTACCAAATTAAAATTGTGTTCGGGTGACCATATCTACAAGCATCATGCTTCATTGGGCACCTTCACTGATATTAAAACATTTTATATCCTCGTTATAATATGTTGTAATTTCTTTAGTAATAAAGTTTATATATATATAAATTGTTGAGAACGTTCTGAAAAATCTGTTCGTGGAAGTATTTTGCAATCCCGAACATCAACAAGGTCCCAATGAAATAAATGACTCGTTGGACATTTCACTAAACTCTGCCAAAGAATGAAGAACGTTCCCTGGATTTCGTTTCCAAAATTGTGTTCGGTTTCAGAAATATATTGGGCACGATCTCGTTCTCTTAAAGGTATGTACATGTATGTATTATTTCCACCCTCGAAAGGAAATTTATACTCGTTTTATCCCTTTAAAGAAAGTAGTAGTGCCACCGAAATCTAAAACTTGGTTCCAGGCCCGACCCCTCCCCCCCCCTTGCGACAGAAACTCTGTTATTATTGACGTGTTTATTATTCTACGGGCTTTAAACATAAAACCTCCAAAAGTCATAGTCCTCCTTAGTTTCTTAACGGATTAACTCGAAACTTCACATTAGGCTAAAAAAAAGATACCTTGTTTCTCATCACTTTTAAAAGCCGCCCGCGTCGGAAAATAAATCTACTAAATAG
>JAYMFW010068879.1:0-15991 GCA_036785005.1 Tubulanus punctatus | reverse complement strand
TAAGGATATTCTGAGATTCGCATTATTCAATTAACTTATAGAATATTAAACAGTACACAAACTTAAGTATAGGAGTTCAACGAAAAACAAAACTGCTTAAGTGCAAAAACTCGCAATAGCGGTCACATCGTACTTACGTAGCTACTGGTCGTCCATTTTGTTTGGCAGCAGCTCCAACGTCAATGCTACTATGGCGCTCAAGATTATGGCACCCATCTTTTATACAAGAGCACATCTGCAAAATACAATCGTCTATATCTCATAAATTATGGTCCATTCCCAGTGAAAATGTTCGAAACGTTTAGGCTGAAAATAATGAAGTGCTCGTGGTTGCGGTGATGATTGGTACGGTTGCGCGCGCTTGCCCGCGGAGCTAGCTTCCGTGTCGATTAACATATATTCATAATGAATGACTTGTATCGCGGGATAAATTAAATACGGAAATCGAGGGTCCATCGATGGAATTGCCGATATTTCAACATATTTCAAAGATAAATCTACGATAACTGATAGCAATGCGATCCACGCGGCCAGTAGGTCATTTTCTATTCGAGTATGATACTAATCTATCGTGTATTATTTATTGTATACACCTGTCCTAATATTAGAATGTCCGTATGATTATATTCCCATATTCCTAACGTGCCTATAAGCTCAAAGTCTTATCTCAACTAAATAAAAACATACAAAATACAAACAAAAACTACCCACGCGTACTTTGATATCGATTTAATTATTTCGTATATCGATATATTTATCACAAGCGATTGATTTTTACATTCATCAGAATAAAACAGCAGAAATTCCATGCAACGTGAAGTACCTACCATATTTCATGAACCGAACTTCTATAACGTAGAATCAATTATACGTTAAAATGTATTTGAATGTCTTAACACATTTTTGGTAGACTCGATAATCCAATAAGTTTTGCTAAACTGTGTGCAAAAACGTCTATCCTAACCGAATGAAAGTGCATTGCTTAGCGGAGTTTCCGCAACAAAAGATTTCGACTTGGAGAGAATTATTTCGTAATTGGTGAAATGCATTTGTGTAATCCACTATTTGCCCAATAACCAAACCACTCGTCACCCACTGGCCGCCACGCCCAAATATATTACAGGTAATGTGGTCAACGAGAAGCTGACTCAATTAGTCTTCAATTTTCTGACCCCGCCTGATAATGTACGATTGACGCACATGCCGCCTTATTCATAACCATTAAAATAGATAAATTATATATCATCTCATTATGCACCATTTCACATTAATCAAATTAAATGTACATCTACCTTGAATTTCGGCGGTAGGTCTTCCTCATTCCTCTATGAACGTGGTGCCATTTCGGAGTACCGCTCTGACGGGTTTCCCAAATTAATATCCTCTTCCTTAATCTGATCCTGAGTTCATCTCCCAACAAAGGGTTCGAAACAGTAACGACCCAATTACTCCTTTTATTTCGAAATTGATTTTTTTACGCGCCACGTAAATTTGACGATACACTTGTGGATTTAGAACAGTAAAAATAGTCCACCATCTAATATGACTTTTGCCCAAAATTCTGGTATGACAAAACGAGTGCTCATCAGTCTTCCCTCATTAAACCAGCATATAATTACAGTATGGAATAATAATACGATGTTACTATATGAAAAGCTACAGGTATCATCTAGGTGTAATCATATCTGCGAACGAAATGATCGTGAATCAGTTCATCATGTTCTACATGCGGGTATTTTAATAGCCATTAAACAGTTTTCAATATAACCTGACACGCAATTGACAGATATCAGTTGATGGCGTAATGCTGGTCAAATTACAAAAACACATCAAACAATTGACGAAAACCAAAAATCTGTCACACTTTTGTCAAAACAGATGATTATGGTGCATTGTGACAGGAAAAAATTTGCGCCACGTCAGCTTTGATAAAATTTGACGTGAAAAATAATATACTGCGCTCTATTTCCAGTCATAACCCGAAATTGTAGGTACAAAATGCCTCGAATTTTTAAATTTAGATCCCAAAGGTTTTCACTCTGCAGACTATGAATTCCACAAAAATATTCGCAACAATAAATTCATTTTCAAATATTTCAATTATGCAAAGTATGAATTGTTCAGTGATCCACAGGCACATTTGTAAAGACTTCCATCTTCAATTAACTTGAAATGTTTATATGAATCTAATAAGTCAGGAGCGTACCCAGGGGGATTCCAGGGGCTCCTGGTATATATATATTTCAATCAATTAGATAATTTCTAACTTTAGCGAGAAGAATACGTATGAAGTTATGACGTGGAAAATACGAATGGACTTATTAAAAGTGTTCCTTCAGAAATTCATGGATAGGGACAGCAGGGGAATAGCAAAGTGGAACCCCCTTCAAAAAATCCTGGGTACACCCCTGTAAGTTTGATTTCACTATTACGCGATGAAATTGAACTTCTTGTACTTACAACGTCTGTCCGTGATCATAGTGATTTCTATAAATGGGTAAGATTTTACTCCTGTAATAATGATTTAAATTGGCAGTGTTCTTGAAAAACGATTTACAAATCTATAGTACATCTCGGGTACTTTAGACTTTGCTCGTTTCTGTCAAATTTGGTAGATTTATTTAGAGTTACAAAACAATGGATTCAGACAAAGCGACTTTGATGTTGATAAGCACTACACGAATATCTCTACACATATATTTGTCAATTATCTACCATGCACTCTAGTCACATTACATTTTCATTTTGTAACACCGTAAACGGAAATTTATATATTTCATTATGAATTGATACAGAAAGCAAAAAACAAAATCATTTGCATACTGATTTACCTTCCACCTATCCCATCAGCAAAAGTTATCGAGACGGAAACCTGTTGGAATTACCATTGTTTCACGATGAATTTATATATCACATAATTTCACAATATTCTAGAATCGGTAAGCAGCTAAGAGGAAGATCTTTCAGAAAATATGTAGTGCCACTTATTGGTCACTTCCGATCTATAAATGAAAGATTTTCCAACTATCCGAACTCCCCCTTTGAAAGTGACCAGCTATTGGCACTTATTTCGCTCGGTGTCGATGGAAAATGGAAGGTAAGTTTAAAAATACTGTTACCATTGAACATCTAACGTCGTGAAATGATACTTTCAACTACTGTAGATCTTGAAAATAGAATATGGGCGCGAAAAATACCAGTGAACCCTATGTAATTTCCGATTTGCTTTAGACACTTAGATATATACCATAGCACATATCTTTTCATTCACTTATTGTATTCTTGACCAATTCCCAACGATGAAATACGCAAAGAAAAATAGAAGTACTGAAATAGATTTAGCACAAAAATTATAGATTAATTTTTCTCTCTGAAGACAATGACGGAACATTTTTTCATATAAGAAATCGTATTATTTCGTACTAATCTATAATGAAATATAATAAATATTTGTTCGATCTGACGTTATTTCAAATATTTTTAAAAGCGGGAAAAACATCTACGAGTAATGCAATTTTTCCTTATGACAGTATATAATATATGAATAAAATGTTTATTTTCAAACGCAACTGTTTAATATCTCATCAAAAACACGTGTAAGGGCTTGGTCATTATTTGGTTTACTTCTCAGAAAATAATTTTTTGGCTGTTTTCCAAATGCGCAGATTCTGATTATAATGCATCTCTGTATTTTTATGCTTTTCCTACGAGAGTTGTGATCACCATCTGCGCATGCGCAGTTATCTAGATAGGCCAAACCGAGTTAGGTAGATTTTTTTGCGTCATAGAAATAGTCAAGTTTCAATTTTAGTAAATTGCGGAGTGATCACTCACAATGAAATATGCTATATTCAATTTATACAAAAAAGAACAAAATTACGTAAGAACATAGCTCATAAGAAAGAAATAACAAAGAAAACGAATTGAATTAAAGAAAAATGTAATACCTCTAAATGTAATTGATTTGACCACTTTCGGAAATATTTCGAACTCAAGAAAATGAAATAAGAACTTAATTTGGCACTTAAATGTTATCTTATTTTTGGAAATCAATTTAAATATGATCCATTAAGACATTTGGATTATCAGGTATATAAAATGTTACCAAATGAATAAAGTAAAATATAGAAAGTAAAACCATTAACTAACTTTGTATCTCTCTTACTATATATATCACATTGTAATGTATAAAAGGTGACAAAATAAAATAACATTATATTAAATGAAATATTCTCGGTAGAACTTTAAAAATTGAAATATTCGAATGCCAGAAGATTTCTCAGTTAGTTGTTGATTTCGAACAAATACGTTGCACAGAGTTTGAATTTTACAGAATGCAACGATATATCATTAAATTATTCTCACTCAAAAATCACGGACAATAGAAATTGCATTTTCTTATTGTAAAATCTTTTGAAATATATATTATATACTTTTATGATTTGAAGCATATCGCTGACTTTTAAAGAAGACTATTTCTAAAAAAATCGAATTAATTCACATCGGATTAAGTCTCAAAAATCAAACGAATAAACAAGAATAGGTAACCAATTATGCAAATATTATTTTCCTGAGCGACAGGGTGTTGAACGGTACTGTGAAAAGAAAACAAATTACCGTACCATGTGCATAATATCCGTGACACATACTACAGATTCCAAGAATTATCAATGACATTATCTCAAATTCCGAGTCCACGCTAAACGAAGAAACTATTCCCTTAAAGCATATCCTTCGTAGGTTTTTTTGTACGTCCAAGTAGCATCCGCGATTTAAATTTACAACGCAACACATTAATTTATAACCGTGCAATACAGATTCCGAAGGCGCCTGCTTCCGTGGCTTATATCCGAGGATCAGGCATAAATGGTCCCCGAGAGGCCTAGCCACCCCCAAGTATATGGGCAAAGAGGGATTTCCATGGCTCATGCCGGAATAAGTAAACCATGATCGTAAAGTGACCATTGGGCCTTGAATTTCTCTAGTTTATTTACTGGTAATAAAGATAGTCCGAAAAGAGTAAAATATTCATTAATAAAGCCAATAACGGGATAAAAATTAATGTGTTATACAGACTAGGAAGGGCAAGAATTGTCCACGATCATTAGAGGCCAGATATTACGATCATATCACGTTATTATTTCGCAGCGAAAGCCGATTTCGTCGGCAAGGACTTTCACCGAAAAACTTAGTCACAATTTCCGATAGGGCTCGGTGGTTACGAAGCACCGATAAATAATAGACAACGCGGGAAGTGAAAAAATGTATTAATCAGACTAATCATTATCCACGACCGTGATTCTGAACATGGAACTAGTCACAGTGATTCAAAGATTCTCAAAATGTCATTATGTCATGATATTCGCTGACTGTTCGAACAGAATATAACTGAAAAAATATTATTATTGTCACAAAAGACAATTAAAAATAGTAATTGGTTAGTAGAATTTGATAGGAAGTGAAAAGTTTTTCACAAAAACAAATTCTTTTGAATTGAACAATGAAATGGATGACAAATTCTGAATTGTTGCAAATTGAAGCAAAATAATACTCAAAATAATAACTGGAATCATTTCCCAAAAAATATTTTTCACTCTTGATGAAATAATTGTGAAATCTCGCCACTTTGATAGTTAAATAGATGCATTAACCTGGAATAACCTATGAAAAATATCTACTAAGCCGAATCTGCAATTTAAAATCAAGGTTAATAAGCGTTTATATATATACATATATATCATATGATTCAAAATGTTTAGATGCTGACTGCCATAAATGAAATAATCACAGATAATTCTCATAGATAATATTTACTTTGAAAATTGTTTTCATTGCATTCATGAATTAAAACAGATAATTTCGAATATCTTATTGTACGCATTAACATGAATGAATTAATCATTATCGCATCGATTGAAAAGAATCAATAGGGAATAATGCCAAATAAAAATTATGTAAAACCCTGCACCTAAATGCAGAAGATAAATTTGCGATTTCTCTCACATTTGAAAAATTAAAATCAACAGTCCGTAAAATGTTTCTTGGTTGCAATTTGATAAAATGATAAAATATAGTGTGCTGTAGGATCGTTTTGGCGAGCCGAAATTCAATCATAATTTAGTTTAAAATATATATTAACAAGCAAAGAAATTAAATGTACCAAGAAAGACGAAAATATTTTTTTATCAATACGCTTAATGGCTAGAGATTAAACTACGCACTTTATTGTGAAATTTTAGAAATCTTTCAAATGTGTCCATCAAATACGTAATGTATTTCTACAGCACATAAGTGGAAAGTCGGCCCTTGAATAAATTTTGGTGATTCATAAATTTCAAAACTTCGAATAATTCTAAGCAAACAGCAAGTCAGCTGCTCAAGTCTTTGCGGTGAGATTATTTTAGATATGTAGAAATTACGAATGTATTTCGTGATAATTAGTTAATCGTGATTTTAAAAAAATTCCTAGTTAAAATGCCACAAAAGGTCTTTTAACCCCTGGAACCAAATAGTAAACAAACTTTTAAAATCCCTATAATCGCCACAATTAAAGCCTTGCATATAAGCATTTCACACTACAATTATAGATAAATGCACTGTTTAAAAAATACAACAGGGCCAACAAAATGATGACTATTATATTTCGATCAATTAGAAATAAAAAGGAATACATTGATTCTCGTTAATGCGGAGTAAAAATTCAGAAATTGGTATACATGTCCTAGAAATGTTTGCTTCCTGTATTCTTGTCCGGCAACAGGTCGAAATTCGAATTTCTACTGCGCAGAAGTAACTAACAAATAACATATCAATCATGGGCAATATCTCAACTCAATTCGCAATGGCCTTGGTTGGTCAACCTTATTTTCACAAAAAATGTCAGAATATGGCCATAATAAAAAAGCTTGAACGACGGCGCCTTACGAAAATGTTCTTCAAAATGGTTCGTTGATTGCAAGGCAAAGTAAATGAAAATTTAATCGTAAAATTTACAGCAAATCATGACTTGATATCTCTGGCAAACATCCAAAAGGATGGAAATGGCCTAAAATTGCTGAAACTGCTGCAACTGATTTACACCGTAACATAAAGAAATGATTTTAAATGTACAGAGATGATTAACATAAGATTTCAAACGAATAACAAAATCATAAAATAGTTTTTTGAGTAAACTATCATTCGAAATGCGAAAACAAAAATAATTTACGATATGAAAAACTCACGATTCAATGAACTAAGAGAGAAAATGACTTATTTTACCTTAACTTTCGGTCTAATATCATTTAAATATATTTTTAAGATGTGATTTTCAAAATACAACCACCGTTTTGTAGAAATGAAGAAATAGTTTTGTTATTCCTCTCCGCAAATTGCGTCTAGAATCGAAACGCCGATCGAAAAATAAACTTTTCAAAAGTTTATTTGCGCGTAAAATCATTGTTGCAACATTTCCCGCCAAAATGCATAAACCGTTTGGCCGCAAAAAAATATTCAAAGAGGGGTTTTGATTTCAAAATGGTGTACGAACGGGCGCCATGACACCTTCCTCGATTCTATTCGTTCTATCATCAACGGGAACCAAGTTGTTGGCACTGCAACAATTTTTACTGCGCAAAACGCTGACCTGGTTAATTCGTACGTTCCGTTTGTTCGTTTCTTGAAGACCCGTACTGTTGGTACAATATTGGGCGGAGCTAACGTTCATTCTGACCATGTGAGCAATATGATTATTAGTAATGTTAATTTATCATCAGGCCACGCAAAATATATTGTACGTTTCGCCGTGCTAACGGGTGAGTTCTTCTTTGATAACGCTTCTCCTAATGTCCCGATCATTTTTCTACACGGTCGATCCCGTCCCTCGAATTTTTTTTCCGTATAATCCTTGTTTGTTCAATGATCTCTGTAAGTTAGAGAAAGTTAGAGTGTTTGGGAATTTTTTGTGTCACATTGATGCGTTTTTAAAAAGAAAAATCACTCGGAGAGGTCACGGTCTCGGGGTATTTTGCTGCGCAGTTACGAAATCTTATTACGCAGGCCTGCACGAATGGCGCACTGTTTACTTGAAACGACTCACTTAACTAAAATTATGAAAATATTTGAAAAGAACACGAATTAATTCCAACATATTGATAAGTGGGATTATAAATTAAGGATAAAGTTATTTACTTACAAAAAATTTGATGTGTAACTCCCAGTAAAACACAAAATTAAATGAATGATGCGATCTTTAGAAGTTAACTACTTTCCAAATCGATGCATTTATTTAGAAGTTATCGCCCTGAAACAATCATTTGTTATTAATTTCTGTACTGAATAGGTAACTCAAACAATTTCAAAGTTTATATAGAACAATTCCATAGTATGGAAAAAGGCTATATAACATTAAAAAAGCGGAATTAATTTTTTTGCAAGGACGTATTCGCGTCTATATTCGGGTCTAACAAGAGCATTTAAGAGACAGAGAAGCTGTCAATTTTTGAAGGTAAAACATGAATAAACATGATAGTACTTTATCCGGCCATCTATGTATACAAATATTCTTAGAATATCTGAAATCTATATTCGCTTATAACGGCAAAATATACACCTGTTATTATTCAAATGATGTTTATTGTTTTAATAAAGAATTTCTTGAAAATAATTGATCTAAATAGCTCTAATAATGAATATATACGTATTGATTTAGAAAAAAAACCCGTTAGATTGAATGAGTCTTGTCCATCCATGACTTTGACAGTCATGAAAATTCTTTGTTAAATTAAATTGGACAATTAACAAAGTAACCAATAATTAGGGAATTATTTCGAAGAAATGCATGACGCAAAAACCAGGCAAAATTCTCAGAAATTAACGGTCCCATCTTATATTGGATCCCGTATTACACTTGGCATTGTGCCACCTTAATTTTCTACGGGACATTTTCATCCCAAATGAGTGGTCAGCCAAATTCCACAACGGCTCATTAGGCCTCAGGCTTCGTATATTCACGTTGAGCATTCGATTGAATTTCAATATCTGTCACGATATACGCGTGCATATATTATGTTAATAGAAAGACACTAATGATAACAAGTCTATCGAGAACCCCCCAGTTTTCAAGTAAAACTAAAAATGCCTGAATGGTATCCTGAGCTCCTTTCCAATGAAAGACTTTGTTTCATCTTCGCCGCTCATTGTTCACTGTCTCAACATGATCAAGATATAAATTAAACTTCCCCATGAATAATTATCATTTACAAATTTATCTCGAAAATATAAGCGGACAATAACGCTGTCTGCTAACCTACCGTAATATGTGTATTTGTATAATACTAACATTATGCCAACATCAGCGAGATAAATAAATGATCAAATAAATGAATCCCACCTATACTATATAGCCGCAGTTATTATCAATTAACACCGAATAACGAGGCATTTTAGGCACAAACGACTGTTTCCATTCAACCCACCACTTATGTGTTGATATTTAGTAAAACGTTATTCCCAACGCCGGCCATTTTGTGTCTGTATTTTGGATTCAATATGATTTTTAGTTGCACGGTTCCGGGCGAAACAATCACGTTTCAAGAGCTCGAATTGTATTTTATGTATTTTTTCCAGGAACTGAGAGTCGTGTCGCCGGAGCAACCGGTGTCCAGGGCCGTCGGGTGTGTCGGTGGTGGCTTTAAGAAAAAACATATTCGATTGAGACGTTTTAAGTTTCCTTTCCGATTTTTCCACTTTTTTAATGGAGTTGTTAACGCGCGTATAGTAAGTCAACAATTTGGCGCCGAAACAGTGCCGTATCGATTTCTATCGAATTGATATTAGACCCTGGATCGAACCTTCTGCTCGCCAAAGGGTTAACAGACGACACGTAAACCGACAATATATATAACTCTCCGGTACGACGGTGAGTAAAGTTTTGAGCTATTTCGAGTAAGGAAGAGTTAACGGCAGTCGAAGTGTACTTGGGGCGTTCCAGTGACGAATTATAACCTCGCCCCTAACGAGTAATAGTTTTGAGTCATTGGGAGTCATTACGGGCGACTCATGAATCGTAATTGTTATCCAATATTTAGAAATGATTACGAATGATTAGAAATATCCAGCATTGCAAATTTGATTTTTTTTTTACTGTCTTTTCAGAAGCTCTAGATGAGGGACACTCGATATCGGTGATGAATAATCTCAAGGACGTAGCGCGCTGCTGATTTCGATTGGTAATTTCATGATTTATGGCTATTCTAACGACGTGTGCCCATTCCGCTAGGCCATGTGCTTGGTTACGAGCCTATAGCTTGAATTTGGCGCTTTTTGTCGAAGTTTCGATCGACATAAGAGCCTTGCATTCTTTTGTCGTCAGAAGCCAGGAAGGCTTATTGTATTCATCTGAATCTCAAAGAAGTGATTTCAATTTTCCCACGCTTCTTGACTCGGGAGCTATGAGTCTATATAGGTTAAACTAAGGTATTCCTATAGCGTCTGTAGTTGTAACAATGCAGATATAGAGGCTGCATGTACATGTATGCGGTTTTCCGTGTATGCACATGAAAAGAATGCAAATGCTTTACCTCGATGCACTTGCAAATGATACCATGCTGCTCAAGATTCCACAACAAATTTAAAAATCTGTATCAATGAAAAAGTTTTCATTCAATTCTAATTATATTCCATTGTGTAATGAGTTACAGAATATTTAGAAATTATCTGCCTTTGATAAGTCCAAAACATTTAAAAAATCAATTCGTAAAACCGAAGAGCCTACACTTCCATCAGTTTCACGAAATGCCATTTGTAAATAGATACAAAATGAAATCCCTGACGACTATGGTGTTATAAACGAAGTCATGAAATATTTTCAAATAAAATATAAAATAGTACTTAATTTGTGGCGCTATCATACAAGAACTTCATGATTTATCCGAAGAATATCATCGTTTAACCGGCAACCTCTAGACAATGGCGCCACGTTATTTTATGTGCTGAAACTAAAGCACGCACATTTAAATATAGGCGGGTAAAATAGTACGCGAAAGATTCATTAATCAAACCTTATTTCCGCTAATTTACACAATCGATAGTCAAATATGTACCAACATACTACATAGCTCACATCTCAATACCGTCAAACTGGACCCGGTAGTATATATATATATATATATATATATACACACGCCATTTTATGCCCCGATAAAAACCCGCTCTGCAGACCCCAGCCATCGACATTTCATTTCGCCATTCCAAGAAATACATTAACATTTTTCATTTCCGCGTAACACTCTAAACTATATCCAACGCCGACCGTCGTGTGTGGAATAAAACCGGGACTATGACCCCAGACAACAAAAGGTAAAAGTCTAGGACCTCGGTCCGTCAGTGGCGCGTTCTCATTTCATTCATCATATCTGCCCGTCATTAACATAACATCCTCGAAATTTATCAGATTCGCCTTCAAATTCGGTGCCGATACCGACACAATAATAATATGCACTTTCAAGGTCATTATACTTTCTTAGACACAATGTAAATACAAACATATCAATACGGACGGTTTATTAACTATAACATTCACCGGAAAATTCCACCATTCTCTGTGTAGTTCTTGCGATATTTTCCAGCAACCTTTTACAGTCAAAATCTTTACAAGGCACCAGCCCGAATGGCGGTGTATTTCCATAAAAAATGGCGGCAGCAGCGATCCTTCCAAGCATAAATTAGATTTTCGGTAACAGATCTATGACTTTCGATGACTGTTCACTACTTTTTGAAATTAGATCTACCTGAACAATTACCATCGACGAAAAATCATCACTCCCGAAATTGGTGGGAAATCACCGCACAATAAGATGCATCATCTAAAAACCTGGCCGAGCGAGTTTGGCTGCATAAATCGACCCCTCATTGACAAGGAATTGATCTCGGTTCACAAACACCGACTTCAGGTAGTGTACGTACCTGTGGCTGTATGAGGATAAATCGGTGGAATCATGAACCAGGTTCACTGAAATCACGACTACTGAATACATTATATAAACCCGATACGTATATATGATTTTCGATATATCGTGCACAGAAATCTATGAAAATACATATCGTAAAATGCAGCATCCAGCGTAAGGCAATAATGCAGCTACATATTCCGTGCAACAAGTCCAATTCATCTACACATTAGTAATAATGTACGTATAATTTTCTCATTACTGTCATATCTTACAGTGCTCACCTTTTGCTTATGTTTGCAAGACTTTTTAGTTCTTTCTTTTAAGTCGTCGTTGTACAGCTCTTGTGCAATCTTTCTTGCATGCACCGTGCAATGCACCTTCTCTCCACGTCAGCCCGTGATGCAATGCTAGAAAACCAGACATGCTCTAGTCTGGCCCGCGAAAAACCGGTTTGTAAAAAATTCCAAGGACCCAACACTTCTCTGTCAGTATTTTTTCTAAATGCAACTTGGTCAAGTAAAACGATTGTCAACGCAGCCAAAAAAGAATGCATCATTGTAAATTAGAATTCAACTCGGTTACATTGTACATCGGGGCCATGCATATAACGCATAAACGTCGGTGTCTTTCGAGCATGTTAAATGTATACTTTGCCCCGGGTGTTAGCATGTCAGGGTATTAAATCGGTAGGCCAGCCCATTTCCATTGTGTCAAGAACGTTTGTCGAAGATGTTAAGTGCGTTGCATCAAGTGTAAACTTTTTTTTCAAAAAGTCGTGCTGCATTATAGTTTATTCAGATAGGTATGTGACTCAGAACAAAAATATTTGAAATTTCTGACTAAGGTTGGCGCGTGAGTTTTGGGTCCACCCACGCGCCAACTAGGAGCCGAATACCGTCAAAGTTTTACAAACATTTATTTAGTTTCTGTTGATATGGTACCCTGGTTTATATGAATTCATATCTAAACGTACTTAAGATCAGGGTACATTATTACACAAAAACTTCACCTTCCCGCTGTGACGCCATAAAGTGACGCAGACATCTCTCCTTGGCGCTCCCCCTAAATGTTTAGATATATCACCTGGGACTCCATTTTTTGAATTACCCGCTGACAAGCCACCCTTCCTACTTTCAAGTGGCCAATTTGTAACTTGAAATATATATTTATATATATATATATATAAATATATATAAACTTGAAAATGGCAACTCTCAAAAATTCGCATTGTGATATATCCATTGCAAAATATTTACGGTACTGAACTATGAAGTCGTCATGCCGTGCTTTCAGTAAAATCTGGCGTTTTGATAAATAAAAAACACGTGCGTTGCTTTGACGTTATTATACATTCGCTTTCGCTGACATATAAATAAAATGCGAACTTCGATCACGATTAACAGGACACATTTATGTTATATATTGCTTTGCACATACGACGGATTTTCCAGCTCGTGGCAAGCGGCCAAGACTACGCGCCAGTACGTACGCACACTACCATCGTTTATTTTTAATGAATGTACACCCATCATTCGATACAAAACCAATTCTTTTGTGCAAATGATTGGAAAACACACTGCGTGTTTTAGATATAGACTCAATGAATTAGTTGCGTTCAGATTAATACCAGGAATGCACCGAGACGCCATGTTCAGATAATTTGCCGACATAGATCATGTTTTGGACTCTCGTTGTCAAGGTAAGTTACATCAACAGTTCTTTCTCGTTCCAGTAAAATCATTTCTAAAGCCTAATTGTCATTTTCAGAATATTTCCCTTTTGCTCTGAAGATATATTTGACAAGGGTCATATCTGCTGGTCATGTCTTTTTCCCGAGTTAACTGTGTATAATAACGCATCGCACAGTACTCTCTTCATGTCAACGCAATTATAATATTACAATGAGGTGATCAATATCTGAAATTGATATCCTTGTCGATGGGACATTTGTACGTGACCTACATTTAGTTTCGCATTTGTTGATTAGTAAATTTTCGAGTTTTGGGCTCGTAAATTTAGCGCGATGATCACTACACGACTTGTGTAGTTTTCCCGCCAAAATAACCCGCCAAAGATACGAGAGAAGCCTCCAAAATAAGGCGCGTCCCTTAGCGCAAACTCGATAAACATGGCCGCCTGAATGAAGACGGACGTGTCTGGCCTTTGTCACATGTTGATCATATTTCTATAATTTACAACATCGGAAATCTCGTTTAGGATCGTTCATCAGTAACCTCTGGATTAATACAGGTATACGAATCTCTAGTGTTGAAGGATATGTCACCAAATTCGGAAGCCAATTGCGGGCGCCCAGGTGTGTGAATCACACAAAATAACCTCTGTATTGGAGCTCCTGGTTGTGTAGTTTGTATACACGTTGCATAATTTCGTGTTTTTATGGAGACAAAGAAGAATTCGTTTTGTTCTAATACTTAGTCGAAACCAGCGCGGACATGAACGAAATCATAAGAAATGTTTGGCCATCAAATTCGGCCAGTGGACCTCAAGGTAAACATTTTATTGTTTGCTTCATTTAGACAACGCTTTTGTGATATATATTATGTAAATTAAACGGCGACCTATTGACATATGAAAGAGATATAAAAATTTCAGCATGCGCAATACTGAAGATCCCAGTAAAATGGCGTCTGTCGTACATGTCGCGAAAGAGTTCCGAGATAAACCCATATAACCGAATATAGCCTCTCCACGACAATAATACTATATCTTTATTAGTATTTTTTTAAACGAGACACGCAGCTGCTCCCTCTCGAAGCTTGCGTTTTTAATACACAGCGTTGATATTAGTAACGGAAAACTCCGATTATTTTGACGTCATTCGAACGTAGCTCGTCGGTGCGCATGGTGACCAGACACATCTGCATACATAATCATATTGATTATGTCTATAATGATATCTAATAGGGGAACCACATTGATATGTATTAATCGGCATTGATACCTGACCAGAACGAATATCTAAGCCGGAACTTATGATTGAATAGGGTCTCGATTTAGCTAATCTTTTAGAAATAACTTCACAAAAAAACCGATCTTGTCGACAGAATTTAGGCACAATGCCAAATGTAGGATTGACGCTTTAACGATATAAACTGGAGTTATGATTTTAAAGGATAGCTTTCGGTTTAGATTTTGGACAAGTGCGTGCCGGAAGTTTCTTTTCACTTTGGCGAAAAAAGTTTCAATAGGACGCGATGCCTTTCGCGTGGAAAAAACCACAAGCCACGAGTTACCTTAAGTATACCTGTATCACATCTCTATTAAAGTCGAGATCATTTTTATTCCTTCACGCGCCGAATTTTTCTACGGAGACGCTTGCTGGCGGAACCGTCGTTTTAGCCACAAGGAAACACGCGTAAACATGACTGACGCGTTCCAGGTAACTCGTGCCCGGGTTTATCGGGGTTACATGTACGTTTTCACCTCGTTCCACGTATTCACCGATCACCATTTCTGAGAATTTCATAAATAAAAGATTTAGTTCGATAACTAATGACAGGGAACGCGTGCCTGCATAATGCTGTCATTGTCAATTGAAAGTTTTTTCTCTTGAGTATTGACATATTTCTAGATTTACTGAAACCGATAAATACTGTTTATGAGTTAACTTCTGCAGCAGTTTACTAGCCGACAAAGTGGTAGTTTAAGAGAGAAAAAATATCTTTATAATGACTTCTAGAAGTTTTCGAAAAGAAGAGTTCCTGAAGTTATAGGAATTACAGAAAAGCGATTTATACTGAGATGAAAAGAGTGTCTTCATCTCTGCTTTCAAACTCCATTTTGTCGGGTTCGACTTTGTCAAATGACGCTGTACACCCCTTAAGTCAATCAAAGAATGTTTCATTCTTGTAAATATATACAGTAGTACAGACAGTTAACTAAGAATTCAAATTGCATATGAAAGACCATCAAATTTTCATAAAATCCTTTTTGGAAATGATTAAGATATCACCTACTTATTCTCGTTGATTGCACTACGCAAGATTTTAAAATGGCGACACATTTTCACATCGTTACCGCTTCTATTTGTTGCTACGTAC
>JAYMFW010068768.1:0-10744 GCA_036785005.1 Tubulanus punctatus | reverse complement strand
GATTTTATCAATAACTGCCATTAATCATATTTATTTGAAACTAACACCTCTTCTGTATGTCAACTGCATCCCTATAGGTTTCCAAGTGGGCATGAGGTCCCTGGACCCCTAGTTTAGCTCCGCTGTTACTGAAGGTCATCAGAGCTTTAGAAGTGGGCTCTCCGTCGTCCATCATCCGTCAACTTTCGCTTCAAATTGCATCTAGTCCTACAGTTCTCATCTGATCTACACCAAACTTGGTATGTAGGTACTATAGGATTAGGAGTAAAAGAATATTGAGTAGTTTTTCCGATTTCGCCATTAGGGGGCGCTTTTAGGTGGCGCAAGTAAAATCTTTAAATCGCATCTTGTCCTACAGTTCTCATCCGATCTATACCAAACTTGGTATGTAGGTACTATAGGACACGAGCCAAAAGTTTTTCCGATTTAGCTAATAGGTGGTGCTTGTAAAATCTTTAAATTGCTACTAATCCTAGTTTTAATCAAATCAATTCCAGATTTCTGTATGAATAATCTATGGACCAAAACCTGTAAATCCCTGTACAGCCAAGCTATATTAGCCGACAGGCTGCTTGTTAGGTTTTAATCTTTTGGACAGTCCGATGTTTCTGGGTTGCTTAAACTCACGAAATTTATGTTTTTTTTGTCGAAGGTTTTATGCAAATTGCGTGCCTTCCTCGTTTTCGGTGGGTGCAACCATTTTGAAAACAGCGCACTCTAGCGTAGCAATAATTGAAAAAATCGGTAGTTGAATGTTGGGGTTGTATGACAGTGAAAAAGCCTTGCTGTTAAAGTCAAAGCTTGCCGTAGTATAGAACATAACCAGCTGGTGCTGCCCTCTACCATATTATTCCAAACATTTTGATATCAAGGTCATTGAGATCAGCAGTAAGAAGCGATTTTGACAGCTGAATATCATGTTTTCTTGAAAAACAATTGATTTCAATTAGTCAACATTAGACCTTAAATATTCAATTACTTTTGAAATGGATTAAAAATGAGATGAATGAAAAATAGCTCAATTCTCAACCAGGGATGATAATGGATAAAGTTGTACTTCTTTTGGCCTGCGTATAAAAATTTGGCCTTGAATGGACTTGCTGAGTCGAGATAACCTAGGGTACTTATGGCTAATGTCCTAAAATTTTAATTTCCAGGCTAGAAAATGAGTTACGTAATACTCTAACTTCAAATCAAGGAAACAGACTCGGTTCAAGCAGGATTCGAACCCAATTTTACAAGATGTTAGAACAAACAGATGTTTTGCTTTTATTGAAAAATTGATCCAAAATCTTGGAATCTATTTGTATTTTACAAATTTTTCTCTTGGAAAGTCTTGGAAAAATTTCTTTCATGAAGTGCAGGAACCCTGTTATACTATCAGTGCATTAGGAACTCTGCATTTTTCTATACAAATATAATTTTGTACTGGTTTTCCTCCTTTCATCAGAACTATTATGAAGGGGGAGGTTTTTGATCCAGAGCTTTTGTTCAGGCTTACATACTCAGATGAAAACTTAAGTTCCTGAAAAGAGAAGTGACATGTCAATCACCTTTCTGACAGATCCACACTTATCAACTTAGTTACTTGATGGTGAACTGTCTGAGGAATGTGCAGTCCTAATTATTCATTTTCCAGAGAGAAACCACATCACTATGAAACACAGGAAATAAAAACTTTATGTATCTATCCACTTTCAATGAACTGAGAATATAATGGAAAGGCAGTGACAACATGCACATCTAATTTCAAATTTAAAGATATCTTGCATCAACCTCCATAAACAGTGTTTCGAACATCCTTCCTTTTGAGTGCCTTCTCTCATTGCCTTGTAATCGATCCAATGTCTGCCACATCCAATTTAGATGAAGTTTGAGATTTTCAATATTTCCATTCATTACAAAATCATTGCATTATAATCAAGAGAGAGCAATCAACTTTCAGTATGGGTGGGATTAGCTTTTTACCTGTCTTAATTTCTTCATATTCCCAAAAAGAAATGACACTTACAGAAGAAATCCATCGATATTCAGGGATGGCTTGATGATATTTCCATCTGTCATCTAGATTTTCTCTTTGGGTTCTTTAACTGCAAAATGAGGAAGAATACTAAAGTCTTACCCAGATAGCATTTGAACATTTGGACAGACATTATCTAATTAGGCCTATATCCCCCGGACCAATGAAGGTGTCTCGGCTGTGTGGAGTTTATGTATACGCGATAACTCAAATACTGTTTGAGATAAATTCATGAAATTTTTATGAAAGGTCTATTGTAGGATGAACCCTATTGTTTGTAATGGTAATCAGATTCAAAATGACCGGATGACGGCCATCTTTGTTACCAAATAATCGATTTTGGGCTCTTTTTGGTCCAAATTCCATTAACTATGGCTAGAGTGTTTGATTTTATTAAAGTATCATAGTTATAAATATTGGAAGAACCTACATGAAAATAATAGGGGCATATAATTTCAAAATGGCCGACTGGCAGCCATATTTTTCTTGATTCTGGGTAGTAAAAATTTGTAGATCAGTTTTTAAAACTTGATATGAAGTTATCATAGGGGATGGGTCAAAACATAAAGAACGGGTTTTTGATTTGCGCGTGTATTATGCAAATTAGCCCCGTTGATATGAAATTTGAATAGAAATGGTACCAAAAGATGGTTTGGGCCTACATTTTAAATGATCAATATTTTTTTACAACAATGAACTACAAAGATATGGTCAATAACAACTTCAGCTAGATTTTAAATGTCTTAAGATCATTTGGTGCGGTATTAGTTCTCCAGGGGGTGCTAAATACATTAAATAGGTCACTTTGAACTATATATTTTGAAATATTGACATTTTATAACAACAACAAATTGCCAAACTGTAGTCCTTGCAAGGATGCAATCAGGGATAAAGTTTCGGGGCGATGCGTTTTACAAATATGTCACCAGAGGGCGCTGAATACATGAAATAAGCCCCGTTTAACTATATCTATTAATCTATCAATGTTGTATGATAACAATGAATTCCAAAACTGTAGTCCATGCAAGGATGCAGTCAGGTGTAAAGTTTATAATTCAGATTTTGGATAATTCGGACTAAATTTGCAGAACTTCAATTTTTTTACCTGTTTTACCCATTAGGAAAGGATGGGCCTAGTAACGGATAAATGTTTATTTGGATCCATTAGTGACACACCATGTTCATGTTCTCACCAAATGCTGTGTCTGATCCAATTTGAGGGTTCCGGACCTCCATGCTCATTGGCCTCCAAGAAAAAGTTTCATTTAAGCATCAGGTCAAAATTCTGACTAATTCACTAGATGGCCAGTCCCAGGAATCACTTGAAATGTGAGAAAATGACACTATTTTTCAGAATTTACTTATAATTTTCAAAATTACTTCCAAACCCTCCTCTGGGGGCTCGGGCCTTCGGCTCTTCGCAAAGGCTGCCATGACTCCGCGGTCAGTAAAATCTGTATTTTGAACTCCCTCCTAGTTTTTTACCTGCACACGCCCCTGGTGTTTTAGTTTTCAAATTGAAGCTTACCAGATCTACACTGGCATTAACACATTGGGGACCGCGTCCATTATGTCCTAGTAGCGCCATCTTAAATATCCTACAATCCACTATTTTGACCTGTTTTAAAGTTATTTGGGGAAGTTTTCTTTATATATTAAGTTATTGCCTTGATATTTTGTATGAAGGTCTAACTGCCCAAGGGCTATTAGCACTACAAGCATTGGATCCACAGGGTCTATCGTGCCCTAGGAGCATCCCCTTCACTTTCCTCAAA
The DNA here is from genome assembly GCA_036785005.1 of Tubulanus punctatus. Lineage (NCBI taxonomy): Eukaryota > Metazoa > Nemertea > Palaeonemertea > Tubulaniformes > Tubulanidae > Tubulanus > Tubulanus punctatus. The sequence continues at coordinate 6,949 of JAYMFW010068768.1, read as the reverse complement.
TCAGCTATTTTGAGATGTTTTAAGGTTTTCTATCTCATTTCTTTGTAACTAACCTCTGTATTCTCAACCGCATCCCTAAAGTTGACCTGGACCCCTAATTAATCTGTGGTACTGGTTCACGTTGATTTTATTACTCTGCTCTGATATTTTTTGGTGCTCTCCAAGCGGATTTTGACATAGGCAGCATTTATTTGTTGAAATTGTAGAATAGCTTCATGACTTCATTACTATTATTCTTATCTGAAACTCTCTGGCCTGGTCGATATGATTTACTCTCAAGTCCTCCAATGAAGGTGTTTTATCAAAGTCGAGCATATTTCAAGCCACAGGGATGCCAATCTTCCGCGAAACACTCTTTTTTATTCGTTCTTAACATTTCTGAGATTGATGCAAAACTTTTCAGAAAATGGGGGGTTAGGTCATGTGGTGCCAGTTTCTGGATGGTAGATCGTCTGAGAAACTGGCCGTTAATGCGAACCGTTAAAGCGTTCTAAGTATTCCTAATGATCACTCCTATTCAGAAAAACTTTTATCAATTGCAATTATTGATTGACATTTTCTAGCCTTGCAACGCGCGTACAATGACCCATTCTGTTATAGCTGATATACATCACCGCGCACGTGCGTGATGCGTCCATCTTTCCTGGAATCTATCTAATAATACACTGGACTATAGTGGTATGTAACGTAGCGATAGAATCATGAATTTTCATAATTATATGCATGGGATAATCATATGTATGGCCGCCAATTAATGATCTCACTTCCAGTTTTTCCCGTAATACATATAGGGCCGCTAAGCTATTTCTAATTTTTGCTATGTCCCGTTGGCATACCTTCAAGCAAGTAGGACATCACTTCCAGGCTTACTGGGTGGGGCTATGTAGGATTTTTGCCGAATTGTTGGCTGCATGATTATGGGTTTCAACTTACTCAGTTCTTCAGATGCACTATTCCTTCATTATTCGGGCTGTCGCTAATTAATTTGCTTTAGTTTGATGTCTGGTTGATAGATATTATTAATGTTTTATTCTTGGAATTCATTACTACCGCCATTCAACAAATGACTTCTGGGAGCGAATCATGAATATGAGGTTTGTCATTTGATATACACTCCATTATTACATAAAGGTTTGAATGAATACCTACTTTTCTGAAGGGCACAGCCGCTGCTCATATATTCAACTATGCTATTTCATTTCAAGTAACTAGCATTGTTCGATTCGGTTGATAACCGAGACCCAATCGAAACAGAATGTGCCAAAGATAAATTTCATATAAAACTAGTTTTTCTATATATGCAGCATTCACATTTTCAGCAATCTGCTTTGAGGCTTATTTCAACTATGTCTACTCTAGGCCGAACATATCGGGTCTATAGAGGCTACCTCTTTATCCTGGTTAGATGGAAAAGCCAGCTTTTTCGTCAGTTTTTCCTTTGTTACTTGACATCTTTTGCTATACCAACAATAATAAACAATCTTTAGATTGACCATTAATTGACACAGAATTATGGTTAAATGTAGTATAGACTGATACAGCCGGCTTTCTTTGTCTTCCTGGTATAAATCTAGCTTTTGAGTTGCAATACGTGTACAGTATTATATATATCAAGCAGCTGCATCGGCTATCCATGTCTTGACTCGGAGGGTAACCGTCCGGGTCTTAAGCACTCTGCTTCTAGGCCAACCTGGGAAGAGATGATTGCAAGGGCACATTATTTTGTCTTAAAGTGGTGACACTACCATCAATGCATGTTTCCCCTTTAAACTATTTTCTGACCATGAACTAATGCACTTCATTTGTGTCATGATTCTCCTGGCCATGTCACCAACAGTTGTACCTTGGGTTTCAGATATTTGATCTATAAGTGAAGAGATCTAATGTGATTTATTATCACAAGGTTTTGCAATTCCATCTAAAATTTTCTTACTGCAGGTGATCTTTCCCCTAAAATGTGCCATTAATGTAATCATCTACTACAATAGAAACCGCCTAACTCGGTAACGTTGGGACTTAATACATTTACTGAACAGCAAGCAATTGTAATATACCAAAACAAGCGGTTTACCTAGTGGCCAGTACAGGAATAGGTGAAGCAAACTAGCATATTAATGTCAAGGCACCCATTATGCAATGGGAGCCTGGAATTAATATTTATGTCCGTTCAATCAGTGAAAAATGTGTTTTATATCAATATGCTTGAGGTCAAAAAAGTAAAAAGTTATTTTTCAGTTAAACAAATATATTATTGATCTTTTCATTAAGACAAAAATGGGATAATTGATAGATATGTTCCATGTTCCTGTGGCTTTTTCTATCCCCATTAAAACGTCTGTATCTAGAAATCAGCTGCACACGTTTTCACGAGGGCCTTCTCAGCTTTTTCCAGTGGCTATTTCAATCCCAGTGTAAACTTTTGTAGCTAGATATCAGCTGCACGCATCACGAGCGTTTTAAAGCTGCTCATACTTCAGCAGGAAAAATGCATTTGTTTAACAGTGCTTTATTTTCCAGCCACAATTTGTATCTAGCGGGTAATTATTCATGTTTTCACAAGAGGTATTTCATGGCAAGACAAGAAAAAGCTGCTCAAAACATCAGTACTTTTTAAAACCCAGCAGGAAAACGAAACCTTTTTGTCATTTTCACGTTCAATTTTTACCACAGTTTCCTCCACCAGCCGGAAAAAGTTGACTGAAAACTGCTCATGAAAACCATGCATTTACTTCTAAAGTAAAGAGGCTAACTTTACTGCACTTTACCAAACACATGCTTTGCCACAAAGAACGAGACAAAAAATTCAAATAATTGCAACCGGAGTAGGTTATTAGCTTTTGTACAGCTCTCCTGATCCCAGCAAGACTTGTCATCACCATAAATATTCGGGAACTCAAGTGGAAATAACATTGCACAGAGACAAGAACAGATTTCAGTGTACAGCTCGGCAAATACCTTGTAGCATTTTTGTCTTTCAACCCATTGTGTTTTACAAAGACCTCATGTTTTTGTTTTGTTCGAATGTTTTAATGAATTTCTCCAGGAAGCGTTGACGTTTCGGCGACAGATCAAAGAACATGTATACTTCATTCACAGAATCGACCATGTTCCTTATCGGAGGCAGTCCGCTATAGCCAGGTTGAGAACATGGTTCCTAACAGAGCTTCTTCTAATTGGCTAACAGAGCTACTTGTTTAATTTTACCTTGCGCACCTGCCACAGCCCATGATTATAAGATGTTTACACTATTTTCTCTCAATGATCTAATTATCGCGTTTGGGATTGATGCGCCTGTGGTTCGTTCTAAGTTCACGAAATCAAGGAACTCCTCGCATATTCGCCTATTGGACAAAACTTCTATGTTAGCAATCTTATCTGTTACTTCATCCGCTATGATGGAGAAAACATCATCACCATCATCCAAATTTGACTATGATTTTACAGATATACTTTGCGATGAGTTCAACAGTTCATTCTGAATGGTTTTTGATGTATACTTCAAATTATGCTTGCCATGGCCATGAGCAACTGTTTCTCAGAGACCATGATAGGTAGCACCTTGTACACTCATTCGGGGTATAGGGGGATTGATCATTAAATAAAATGTCTTTAATTCTATCCTTAGCAATCTTTGCTGCAGTTTTTCAACTCTATTAATTTCTCTTTGACTATTTACATTAGATTTGGTACGCTATCTACATACGTCTTGAGTGGACAAATTCAAGATAAAGGTCTGTTTGTTATGCCGTTAGATGTTTTAACTACACAATCTGATGTAATTCTCTTTGCTAGTTATGATTATTATCCCCATGCGCCATTTGTTACATGGGGATTTATCACAAATATATACTACAGAACCCTATTGATAAATTTTTGTCCATGAGAAAATGTTATTTCTCTCAGACTGTCAAGATAGTCCTTACTCCATCTGGACCAGAATTGTTCTCTAATCTTACAGTTTTGTAAAGCGTGATTCAGTGACATCATATTCAGGATCATTGAAATGGTATGATGAGATGTCTACCACATCATATATGAGATGAAGTAAGTGTTACATTGTCTATGTCACATTAAACATATAATGATATACAATTATTGAACACACTTTCGACCTCAGTTATAACTGTACTCAGTTCTTCAAATGATAACAAAGCTTTTCCTATTGGCTTAAGTAATACCGATTAAGCATTCCCAAAATCCCCCATGCCAAGGAGCTCGTTTTGTGAAAAATGTCCATTCATAGGACGGTATGATTTTACTCTCTGTCTAATCTGTGTCGCCCAAAAACATTCACCAATTTTTTTAACAGTGGAAGATACTCCAAAAATATATACATCAAGATGTGCCTGTCTTATAGCTAGGTCAGATAATTCACAATGTTTTGAAACGCAAAATAGGATATTTGCTTTTATGACTCAATTGAGAGTTTTGGATTTTACCTTTGCATCTCATAATACTGTGTTCATCTAAGAAAAGATTTAGTTGTGATGCAATTGAATGCCGTTTCATTTGTTTGCCTGGTGGAAATTTGACAACATCGAAAAACTCTCTTTCTTGGTATCTTTTTAACCACATAATTTCAACTCGGTTGATCTCTTCAGAACTTAATTCATTGTATATTCTATCGGATTTCCTTAGTCATTGACAAATCGTAAAACTAACACGGTTACATTTAACAGTTTCAGATATGAATATCCCTGTTTTCAATAATTTCTTGTTCTAGCTTTTCCAAGAATTTAACTTTTTCATTTAAGGTGGAAAGTGATGCCATACCTTTTGATAATATTTTTATACAAGATCCTCACATTTTCTGTACAACTTTGATTGTGGTTGGCGGTCTTAATTGCCAATTTCTTCTTGAAATCATATGTTGTATCCATTTTTCCAGTTGGAGAGGGACCGAATGTCATGACTGTACACCCATAGTAAGCAAACAAGAGACAGGAACGCTCTGGAATTTCACTGTAAACTGTGAAGCTTTATCTCTATCTTATCAACTCTTCTATTGCCAGATCTATTTGAGATTCCTGACCCCTCTTGGAATGCATGTCTGGAGGATTTCTCCTCAGGCCTGGTGTCTGGGTGAATTGAAAACCATGGCCCAACCGGATGGTCCGTGATAGCCAAATGTCTCCAAAGAGTTCAGACCAGTGAGCTTCTGCTTGTTGGAGGCAACCGCCCACCAGTCCCGCGACTTTACCTGTCTGATGACATTAGTGGGATCAACCCACTTGAGCTGGTTATGAAAACTTATGATAAATGGTATCAAGTGGTTTGTCATATTCACTTTCGGGGGTTACCATTGTTATATATAGATTTTCTGATATAATTTTACTACTAAAGTGTCAATCTTTAGAAAATACTAAAAGGACTTACCATTTCAGCGAAGGTGTTCGTGGATTGACTGCGCCTAATTGATCTGGATCTCTTGGGAAATTCTGATTGGGAAGAAACATCAGAAATCAGCTATACAGTCCGTTGTCTTTGGATTTGCACTCTTGGTCCAATGATTTGCACGTAGCGTCGGGATGTGACATACCACAAATGTTAACTTTCAGGTTTTGAACCAATAATGACACTAGAACAGGGAAATAGAAAATTGAATAATGATGAACACTACATAAATTCAGACATGTTTTAAGTTACACATTTAAGTATGAATGGAATGGAATACTGTGTTGATATTAATATTCAAATGGACCTTGTGTTGAAATATTAAATGCGTTTTCAATGGTAGTGGCATGAGTAGTCCCCCTTCATCACTACTTATGGATGCTACACAATGCGACCCTCATTTTTGTTGTCTGCAAAAGTTACAAACGCCATTTTGAATTTCCATGAACTGAACTTATGTTTCACATCAATTCCACTGACAGATCGCCCAAAGGTTGATAAATGTTCAAGAGAGCGAGAATCAGAGATAATATTATGATAATTACAATGAAGCAAGTTATCCCCCTTGAAATAAAAGAACCCATTCACAATTACCCTCTAACAATTTCTCTGTATTTCTCCAATCAGAATTCAATAGTGGTATTTCATCTCAAGACTTCATATGTAATTTTATCGAAGATTTATATTACATTCTATTTAAATCCTGACACAGGGTATGGGTCATGACCAGCCACATCATTTTCATTTGCTAGGTGATGGCTTTTCTGAGCATTTGTGGAAGAAAGAATCTTCTTTTCTGTGGCTTTCATCAACTGTCTCGAGTAGAAAGATTCGGCCGCCTTTTTGATTTGTTATGGAATATTGTCATGGTAATGATCATTGAGTGATTTACAATAGATTTTCCACTTGGTTAAGTCAGTACTAAGTAATACAAGTTTCAATGACCAAGAATTTATAAAATGAGGGTCAATTAATTTTTTTTGGTACAAACTCCTGCCTCAATTTAACGGGACGATTACGTTTATTCTTTAATTTATAGTTATAACAGTTCGAACAAAGTGTTCCACCATCAGCATTTTTCTGCCATTTTTGTTAGATAATCCCAGGTCATGCGAGCAACAAAAGTGCAAAGCCCTGAAGGGAAGAGGGGGCTCATAAATGGAACAGGCTCGATTAATTCAAATCTATTATCTAATCTATCAGTTTGCCTGTTGTTTTTCAATGTCAAGAAAGCTTTCATTTAAATATAAAGGAAAAACCCACAATCAAAATTTTTGATGAAAAGAAATGTTTATTACGGAGTACGACGTTTCGACCTATTCTAACGGGTCATCATCAGGTACTGATTTACAAATACAAAGATATAGTAAAGATTGAAAAATAGGTCAAACATATGTAATTAAAAGACCAAAGAGCACAAGAACTAATAAATCATGTAATCAAAAATAACCACAGTGTGAGGATTACGATAAGGCTGTAACATAGGATGGTGGGAAAATAATGTAAGAAAGATTCTGAGAAATGTCAAACATTGAGTGTGATAAGATAGACATAT
>JAYMFW010068658.1:0-10744 GCA_036785005.1 Tubulanus punctatus | reverse complement strand
GGTTCAAGGCAAACAAGTTGACTTTGAATGTCTCAAAAACTGCAGGCCTCTACATCAAACATCAAAACTCAAACGAAGAATCACCAACAATTTATTTTGGAAACTCGGCTATCAAATTCGCCAGCTCTCATAAATTCCTAGGTCTTATAAATGATGAAAAGCTTACATTCGATCAACACATTAAATCTCTCAGTACAAAATTGAATAAAGACATATATTTACTAAAAAGTGTAAAAAACCTTTTGCCTAATTGGACAAAGCTACTTCTAAATTTCAGCCATATCCACACTCATTTATCATATTGTCTGTCCATATATGGTCCTCTTATTTCACAAAAACATTGTAGAACGCTCACAAATCTACAAATGAAAGCAATCCGAGCGCTCGACAATTCTAAATATAATTCACCCTCATCTCCCATTTTTAGGAAATACAACATTTTAAAATTCAAAGACATGATCACATTAGAATTAACCAAACTTTCTTATAGTTACATTAACCACAGACTTCCTCTCCCAATCAAAGCTCTGTTTCAAAACAATGCTTACAATCATGGATATAATACCAGGGCACGTGCATTTCCAAGAGTCCAAATCCAAAAATCCCAGTTATATAATAAGTCCTTTCTATGTAAAGCCCCGTCCATTTGGCAATCAACTACCAGATGTAAAAAACGCCCCGTCCATAAAATCTTTAACAAACAGGTTTAAAAATATAACGACAGCTAACTACTAGAACCATTTTGATACCATAAAATTTTTTTGTTATTACTAAATGCAGTGAGATATAGTATTACTATTATTCATTTCCATTATTACTATTTTATTATTTTGATTAATCGTAGAATTATTATCAGATCTATCATTATTATCATTATCATTATTACTATTATTATTATAACTATTATTACAATTATTATTATAACTAGTATTATTATTGTAATTATTATTATTATCATTAATATTACTATTATCATTTTCATTATTATCATTATCATTATTATTATTATCATTAAGTATTATTATGCACCAAATAGCACCCGCACGATCACGCAAGCGGGCACATGCCTTTGTACAGCCTTCAGGCTCGCACTGTGTCCCTCATCTTTTGCTTTTTTAACATTATAAATACAATCATGTACATTTAATGAAAGATGAAAATAAATATATTATATATACTTATATAATCTAATAGTATGAGATATTCATAAATCTATATACATTTTGAGCCCTAAAGATGATGATAACCATAATCCTAAAATGAATATCCATTAATAGGCATATACATGTCCTTATCCTGTGTATTTTCCAGATGACTCTATACATAATGTAATGCAAGTAACTATACTTTATTTTCATGAAGGGGAAATTTGGCTCTGATCAATATTATCGGCTTTTACAGAACTTAACATGTTCAAAAATAGCTTTTAAGATGATAACTATTAAATGCATATCCATTACTAAGCATAAGCCCTCATCCGAGAACAACTCTAACCTATCGGAAGTAATGACTTCAACTGATAACATTTCCAGCGCAAATCTCCCTCTACCAGCAGTCACATACAGTTTAACGTTTACAGATATTATGTTGGTGCATCGACAACGATATTCAACAGCTTACGTAGCAATTTTGAGCTTAAACACATTAATTATGACTTTGTTCGGTTTCAGTGGTAACGGTTTGATAATTGCACTCATGTCAACGAATAAATTTCGTAAACAGATTTATGGACACATCTTTATCGCCCTTGCCTTGTCCGATAGTGTTTTGATAATCTACAATTTCATGATTTGTATGAATTTGATCAGTTTCCACATCCACAATGTTACAATGTTTGATATACACCACAACCGCGCTACGTGTGTGAGTCTTGATATGGTTATGGGTATCTTTATGACAGTAAGTCCAAACCTACTTTGTCTGGTCGCTTTAGAAAGAATGTGCATCGTCCGTTTCCCTTTCCAAGGACCACGAGTTTGGAACTCGCTCGCTGCTAGAATTTGTACTTTCGCGTTTCTTCTGGCACTAGTCAGTGCAGTCATGTCCCAAATCATTCATGTAAGATTCCTCGAAACAATTGGTTGTGTTTATATCAATGATCAAACTGTCTACAAGTCTATACAAATTGTCTGCATACTTTTTATACCCTGCACAATAATAGTCATCTCGACTGTGGTCATTCTTGTGGAACTGACTTTAAACAAATCAGAGCACGTAAAAAACCGCTCTTCTTCGTCAGTATCTCTTATGGTGGCATCGACTTCTGTTTTGTTCATTGTTCTTAGTCTGCCAACAAACACTATTTGGATACGATCGTGGATCAATCCAAATGTTAAACAGTCAGATTTAGCTTTTAGAATAGCTAAAATGATCTATATCTGGAATAATGCTGCCAACTTCTACATTTACGTGCTGACCGGAAAAGAAATCCGCAACACTATGAAGGACTATTTTAGAAAAAACGTCCGCTAAGTTAAAATTTGTAGTAAAGAAAAATCAAATAAATATATATCGGTAATAACAAATCTTGAATAGAAAAGGAGTGAATTAAGGATTATTTTAGAAAAAAAAAATTTAACCTCAGAAACAACCGTTTCAAAACGAGGCTCAAAGAAAGAAGAATGCCCACTCAGAATTATTTCCCGGTCAGTGAATCCTCCGCATGCAAGGGTGGATATTGGACCAACATCCAAAAAAGAGATTTTAGATTTAGAGCACCACAGAAAAGATGGAAAACACATGCATTTCAAACGACCTTTATTGTGTTATCTGCATATGAAATAAGGAAAAATGTGCAAAAACAACTCTCGGCAGATTTTGGGAGGGCACCTGGAAAAAATAAGGGAGGTGAGTCCCCATGGATCCACGCCCTGTGATGATGTTTTATCTAAAGTGCTTATTTGCTAAATTCATTGAATGACGAGTATTTTTATTAAGAGACAAGGAATTGATTAAAACACTGAATAGTTATTTAATCAAGAAGTTAAATTGTCCCCTCAATGATACAAATATGACGCCAAAGTCATTACAGAGTAGACTCTTAAACCAGATAAAAAGAAACAACCACCGCTTTGAGATCATAGCAGAAATCTGACAGGTCATGTTTTCTTTGAAATATGAGGAGCAAAACCACAAAATGGACTAATTCTGTATTCACTTAAAGTTGTTGCAAATAAGCATTTCTTATTACAGTGGAAATCCTTTGAATCCCTATATAAAAGGTAATATTTTCTGTAATGAGCCCTACATATTAGGAAGTTTTTGGGGACTTGGTCAATATGATAAGTAAAATATTAGGCATATTTTCATTAGGGTAGAGCATGGAATATTTATTGCAATAACCTGTATCTCATACTATATCAATGTTTGCTAAAATAGAAAACATTTCCTTATGGGATTTAACCGATTATTTTGCTCAGTTAAGAAAAAAGCGAAATATCTACTACTGGCAATACATTTTCTTAAATATTTATCACTGTAAATACAGTGCTGCCATCTGAGTTAGTAACTGGCGAACCCCATTACTTTACAACTAAGTTTTTTTCCTATTGAATTGAAGCTCACTGTGTGAAATTCATGTTATTTTCCTCATTGTAGATAATGAAATCGTAAAAAGGTGGATTTCCTTGCGATTGTCGACGCCACGTAGGAACCTATTGGCTTCATTTGAGTCCTTAAAGGCGGTTCATTTACATCAGATCGTTGACCTCAAACTTGCAGTCAGTGTGATAGAATTGTCTTTCAGACTATCGCATGTCTCAGAGAAATAATTTCGGGCTAAACGACAAATCAAAGTTATGCTGCATCAACTTCATTGGATATTTCAAGAGAAACTATTACATGAGAGGGTAGGTCTAGAAGCGACTGTTGCACCTCCATTCTACCAGGATAAATTTGACATATGAATATGAAATGACAAAGTGCCGATTTACTGCTTCAATATTCTTCACATATCTATGCATTCTAAGGTTATGTGTCGATAACTGTCGAAATCCTCGATTGCCACAGTACACTTTTACCCGATTGCACGAATTTGAATGAATGTTGTTTATAGTTTGTGTTTCGATACGAAGTGTTTTAATGACATGATAACACACCTGGTATAAATAAATCACTGGAATCAGTTACGCCTGTCCATATTTCTGCTGGGCTTATACCAAGTTTTAAAGGACAACTGAATACTTTTTCAAAATTTTCGTATTTTAGATACTTTATGAATGTCTTATTTGATATGTGTAATCATAAAGTAGTATAAACAACGTATTTAGCGAAAAATCAAAGGATTTTGTCGAGATTTTGTTGTTTCTATTGCCCTCCACCACGACCACGTGACGTGACGTCAGCGACAGAACGATAAAACAAAACAACATGTCTACCAGCAAAAAAGCTCGACGTCTGATTCGGGAAAGTGTTGGCGAATATATATCCGAAAAAAATGACCAACCTTTAGATCTGAGTTCAACTGAGGAATAATATGTAGAGATTATTAACCCATATCTATATCTTTTAGGTGTCAGTGTACCCATTGTACACTTCAGACTACAGAGCCCGAGTGCGTTTCCTGCAGGGAGATTGAACCTGTTAATTCTAAACTGGAAGTTTCAAGATTTTGTGGATTCGTTGGTATGTATAACGGAAACATCCGCTTTTCAATCCATTTGTTTTGGAGACTGATTGGTTGGGCTAAAGGGGTCAATACGGACGTGAGGAATTTGAAGGCAGGAATAGCGAAAAGCTACGTCATATAGCTTACAGAAAATGTGTGCGATGGTGTTGGGGCTTTTGAGGAAAATACAATATAGTAATATTACCTGCTTGTGTAGTGGCTTGTATACGTGTGCATTTTCCTGAGGAAGGTTCAAAGGCATTTCAAGGATTTCGATATCCGCAATTAGAGTGACTGTATTCGTGTTAAGGAAATTCTGTCATGTATTAATTCTGAGTTTTGTTTCGACGAGTTTCACTCATTTGTTCTAAAGGAGTTTTATGATTATTAAGCGCAACTTTTTTTGTAGAAATTCATACTAGAATTTGTTGGGATGGGTCCAGGGTGAAAGATAAAGTTTTGAACTTTGAGGAGCAAGGAGTTCGAATTTCCAGATTCCAAAGGGGTCACTGGTACAGGATTCAATCTGATGGAAGACTTCGTAGGACAGCCACTACGAGGATGTCACTCGACAGTATCATAGATGAATATTTTGAATAAATTTGCAGGGCACCAACCCACTCCTTGAATTTTCCTCAGATACCCTCAGGGATATGATTTAAAATTTGTTAAAAAGCCTTAAAATTGTCGAAAAGCCCAAATATTACACTAAATTTGAATGATTTTAAGAAAATCTTCATCACATTTGCCTGAAGAATCACATCCCTATACCCTGGAAAACTTCCTTAATTTGTAAAAGAGTCGGAATCCTGATTCAAGTAGTTAATTCTCTGCCATTCAAACATTTGGAGAAGCCTTAATCCTCCAAAAAATTTCACACCCTTGAAGTAACATAAAATTACAACAATCAGGAAATAATATCATTAACTTCTCTTCATAGACATGTGTTTATTTAGACTTATTAAATCTATTTACGGCGCTTTTCTGATCATCAGCAGTTGTTGCTTGAGCTCGTGAACTATTTTATATTATAGTGCAAAATTGTTAATCTGAAAAAAAATCGAAAGATCAGGTTTCAAAACAATTCATCGATTAGTTTGAACAATTCGAGAAAGGGAAAATTATTGAACTCACCGGCTGAGCATTCCAGTGTAAGAAAAATGTACCATCTCTGGAGAAAATTGATGCAGGACATTGTGAAAAGATTCAACTCCACTTGTCCAGATTTATGAATAAAAAATCATTGCATTGAAAAAATTGAAGGTTACCAAACAATTAGAAAATAACTTACCAGGAAGACGCCATTTAGGTTTTTAACCCAATGTCCCATGATTACAGTTTACATGTATGTTCTGCACATGTTCTACACATGAAAATCATTTCTTCTCAATTTCTCCTGCATTTCCAGGTTCCGTTGTCTTGGCACACCAATACAAAAATTTACTTTGATGTTTTGAATCCAATCACCTATAAGTTCATTTCATTTCTTCTTGTATAACATGTCTACTTTTTTGCAAGAGTTGAAATAAAATATAGTATCAATTTTTAGATCTAATGACAATCACAAGTTGGTGACAATTTATCAGTTTTGGACAAGAACCCCATGGCTCACTTTGAAATCTTATTTCATGCATGGTTCAGAAACATTTTAATGCGTTTCACACTATGCCAGCAGTCATAAAAATAAGGAATCAGCCATGTCTCACAAGTCCATCTCACAGATAAATGCATATCAGTCACAAATGCCAGCACATTACACTTTGAAAGACTCTTCTGACATCTCTTAATGCCTTCAAGTTCCATTGCATTTGATGACGGTACCTCATAAAACTAAAAAATAATAACATATGGAGCATTATAGTGGGTCTTCGAGTCGAAAACACTTTATCCATTATTGAACCAGAAAGAGAATAAATAACACTACATCTGTTCCTAAACTAACTCAGACGTAAGGATCTTATTTCTGTTCAGATACATTATTGAATATGCACAAAACTTGGCGGAATGTCCGGGAGAATCACATCGTCCACCCCCTTCCTTATAGTAAGAGACCACGACCAATTGCATCTAGGAGCTGTTTTCGCTTATCCACAAAGCATTTCTAATTGCTGCATGAATATACTGTGACTGGTGCTTGTAGACTGTTCTCGTTGTCATGCATTTGATCTCCATAAAACTGTTATTTTAGCATAAACAAAAAAAAAATTACTATATGTACATGTTTATAAATCAGTATTATAAGCTGACATTTACTTAGATAATTCCGTAAAATAGAATAGACATGTAAACAAGCAAATTTAATTGTGTCACCAGGTTATATATGGAAACATCTTTTTATCTAAACACAACTGAGAAAAACACATGTTATCATTCAAGTAGGACATGGCCCTGAATTTAAAAAGCAAAACTTACTTTAAAAAGCGTATTACTTTATCGGTTAAACTTCCTGTCATAATAATCATGGAACTGAGCAAAATACAGTACACACAGGTATTGATGGCATTCTGCCACTCTCTTGTATTATGACAGAGTGCGCACTTCCTTCTTATAGTGACCTGCGTGGATAGGATGCAGCGGTTTACTTCCCTTGACATAAATAGCAAGTTTTGAAATGTTTTAGAAGAGCGGACAGACCGACGATGAATTTTGTCTGATCCTGCACGGGGACACCAGATTCATCCCTTGAAGCATCTATGAAACAAACAATTTAAAACAGCATATCAGATATTGATAGAATGCAAACCTATGCAAGAAATCATGACTTGGTTAAAAAAATAACTCACGTTATCTCCTCAAAAGCTATTCGCTCATAATCTTCCTTAAAATCATCTGATTCAGGAATGTACTCCTCTTCATTTTCATTTTCAAAATAACTGTCTGAGTCACTATCCAATTCACTTTCCTCCTCAATATTTAATTGGAGTGACTTGAGTTGATCTTGTGATCTTTCTTCCTCGCGGCTTCAGATGCTTATTTATGCACACTGGCTTCCATTTGTTGGTCTGTACAGCTAATAGAAATATGAATTTGAAGAAAGACAGTTATTTTTAGCTAATATTGCAACCGCAAAAGTAACAGTTCAAGTGTGTAAAGGGAATTGAAAGAATTGTTCACAATCATAAAACAAGGGATACAATTCAATGAGTGAAAGACTGAAATTTTTGACAAACCTTTTTCGTGGAGGTTCAGTTCACTTTGAGTAGCTATCGATAGATAGGTTTTGCCTTTGTGGAAGATTCTGGCTTGAAACTTCATTGCACAGTTCTAACCGTCTCCTCTTCTCGTATGCAGAGCGTCCGGTTGCTCAGAAATTCATCATCGCCTGCTGGACGCTGGTCATTAGTATCATCGTTATGTACCGTTGGCACAGCATCATTTTTCAACTTTAAGCTGCAAAAATATTTGGTGTCAGTCAAAAACATACCTTTTGCACTTTAAGAGGAATAAAGGAAAAAGGAGTGAGGTATAAGTAAAAAATAGTTCTCATATTAATACACAGCCGACTCTAACACAATTTACCTTTAGGCGGATCAACAGCTATTGTATACAGTGGCACTTCGACTGATATCTCACTTTGGCTGGACAAAAAAAAACAATCATGAACTGTAAGAATTCAAACACTAGATCCAAGTACTAGCCCTGATAATAGCCTTTTTATGCTATTAAACTTTGAGTAATAAGGTAGCTCTGCAGCTGGTTTGTAATCAACAACATTTTCACTCCAATACTTTCCAGTAGTGAAGATCCTGTCTCAAAACTTTTATGAAAAACAGTTTGTTACGTAGAGTAACATTTATGAAGATTTTGGCCAGTAAAATTATCAATAAAATTCTATTGAATTTACGAAGCTAGTTCAAATAATATGTTCCTTTTCGGGGCCATCCAATCGTCTATGAAGAATAAATGCTGTATAAATCTTTGCCGGTTAATAACCATCAATAGTTAATTCAACATACCATTCATTGTAACCCGACTTGAACAGGATCCAATTGTCGAAACTCTCATCTGTAAAATGTCTATAACACAATACACTGCGTGGTGCCGACTTCCAATTTGCACGCTTTGTGCATACGAAATTTTTCCAAATTCGTGGTTGACCACCTATAGGTTATAAACCCCTGTCACACATAATAAACAACCAGGCCCGTAGCCCGGGGGGTTCCGGGGTAACCGGTATCCCCCCTAAAATTTCGAGTGCCCTTTTTCGGGGAGACAATACTTTTAGCCCACTTGGGACTTTAGTCCCAGCGGGTTATTGCGTTCGGTTTTTGTCCGTCGTCCGTCTGTCCGTAGACAGAAATCAGTTTTTTTTTGGGAAGTTTTTGTCATGCATTAAGCTACAGTCTTGATATTTAGTATGTTGGTCATTCTACCCAAGAGCTATCATCACACCAAGAATTGGGTCCCCCAGATCGATAATGCCCTTGTGGCGCCCTCTTCAATTTCATCAAATTGGCTATTTTGACCAGTTTTTCAAGTTTTTGAGGAAGTTTTCGTAATGCGTTGAGCTATTTTCCTGATATCTAATATGTAGGTCCATCTACATAAGGGCTATCACCACCCTAAGAATTGGTTCCCTCAGATGGATAATGCCCTGGTGGCGCCCTCTTCAATTCCCTCAAATAGGCTATTTTTAAGTTTTTTTAGGAATTCTTCGTGATACATTGAGGTGTTGTCCTGATATTTGATATGTAAGTCTATCTACCCATGGGCTATCCAAGAATTGGTCCCCCCAGATTAATAATAGCTCAAAAGTGCCCTCTACAAATCCCTCAAATTGGCTATTTTGATAAGTTTTTCTTTTTTTTTAACGAAATTTTGTTATGCATTGAGCTATTGTCTTGATATTTGATATGTAGGTCCATCAACCCAAGGGCTATCAGCACTCTAAGAATTGGGCCCCCAGATCTCTAATGCCCTGGTAGCACCCTCTTTTTGACCTGTTTCCTAAGTATTTGATATGCGATGAGCTATTTTTTTTTATATTTGGTATGTAGGTTTATCTACTCAAGGGCTATTGTCACACCAGGAATTATTGATCAGGTTTTCATAAGTGGTACCATACCACTGACTAGGTCAGATAAGGTTCACCATTTTCACCTTTAATCATTGCTGCCGTGTAGTATTTTATTTCTTTGTGACTACTCCTCTGTATCTCAACTGCATCCTTATAGTTTTCCGAGTGGGCATGAGGTCCCTGGACCCCTAGTTTTGTTTACAAGTCAAATTTTAAACGAACTACAGGAGATCCTTAATATGGCCAGCTGGGAACATAAAGTGACCCTTTTCTGGGAATCGATGAGGCTTTGTTATCTGAATGGATTTGAAAATACTGTTGGAAGTGCCTTTTTGGTGGAGGTGCCCTTTTTCTTGACAAATAACCCGCCTTCAAAAATCCTGGCTACGGACCTGACAACGACTCATCATTTTTTAAAATCAGTTTAAATTACAAAAATTCACAACGATCATTTGTTAAAAAATAAAAAAGCCATATGGCGGAACGTAGGCATCTGTCGCTGACGTCGCAAGCTTGCACCTTGCGCGCACCTGTTAGTGCAAGAACGACCCTCGGATTTTTAACAAAAAAACCAAAAGCATCTTTCAAGATTTGAATTTTGAAAAAAAAACGTTACTATATTATGTTTCAATACACACTGAGGAATTTATTCAGCCATAAAATGAAAAGTGTTTAGTTGTCATTTAATACCTGATGAATAAAAATATCAAAATATAACAGTTGATTATTGGAATTAGATTTATTTGGGTATGATTTCTTATGAGACACCGTTTACTGCAATGGTGGTGTGTATTCTAAATAATATTTTTTAATATTTTCAAATACATAATTATTGGGTAAAAATTCTCTATGAGTCGAAAATTGAGTATATGATTACAGCGAAAAATGAGTGGAAACTTAAACCGAGATTTTTAAATCGAGTCACTCCAGGGAGGTGTTATATAACATATAGCAACTTAGTGATTCATAACGGTGAACGTCATAGTTTATCATTGGACGTCGTCAAAACATCACTCAGTTATTGGTTATATCATGCATTCGATAAAAACTTAGAATAAATCATATCATTTCAAAGTTGCTTATGTTCAAGATTGGAATATGGAATTGAATGTATCAACTAC
>JAYMFW010068326.1:0-10747 GCA_036785005.1 Tubulanus punctatus | reverse complement strand
CAAAAAGCAGGACAAAGCAGGGTTCTTCCAAACTTTTTCCAAAAGCAGGACTTGGAAGGACCGCTGGAAACCCTGACCATTGCAAAATGTTTTCATTTTCATTTGCCATAAGTAATGCAGGCGGATTTTAAAAGCGATTAGTGACGGGCATATTTTTATCTTAGCTTGAATAGGGGATTTTACAAGAATATAGATTATCTCTCATTCACAAGAATATAGATTATCTCTCATTCACAAGAATATAGATTATCTTTATCTGTGACTTAGACTTACTTATCCATAAGATTTTCATCATTATAATGTAGACAATCAAATATAAACAGACAGACATTAGCATCCTGGAAAGCTGCTTTCTGAAATAGATAAAAATAACAAAATGCATTTTTATGGAATCTATAATATAGGTGACACAGCAATGTAAAGACTTGTACTGTTTATTTCTATACGAGAGCCTCTGGATGCTAATCAACCTTACTAAAACTGACGCCTTGTTTCTAACCACAATAACTCCTTCAAAGATGATGCGGGATGGGTACTTTTTATCATGTAATTCAGGCAGATATATTCAATCTATGGACTAAATATTAAATGGCATGCGGACGCATATTTGCTAATTGAAAACTAGGAGCCTAATGCAAAATGTTTTTAATTTCATTTGCTGTCAAGTGACGCAGATATTGAAAGTGATGAAAAACAAACTAATCTTTCTATTTCTAAAGAAAGTTTTATAATCACCCCTGAGAGGAATAACTCTCCAACTCATTAACACAAGAAACACTCCCTGTAAGTTATAAATGATGATAGATTCATTTTTGTATTCTTAATCACAGAACCTTGACACCATTCTTATTCAACCAGAAAGGTTTAACAAAGATGAGCTTACTTTATGTACGCCGAGGGTTCCAAATGGTAACGGTTTCCCAGTGTTGGTATCGATCAAAAGAACTTCAGCATCGAGAATGAGATCACTACCTCCCGGAAAAGCTTTTGGAATCCACTCTTTAAAGTGGGCAACCTAAAAACGATACATATGTAGCAGTGATTTCTTGATGACGTCAACCGCTTGTGATACAATTTCATAAGAATTCGTAATTCATACTTTGTGCGGTAGAACGGGTTTCAAACTGCGACTGAAATATTGAAAGTTATCTCCGTTCTTATGAACTTGGACACGTTCTCCGTCGTACTTGATTTCGGAGTACATTCCATTCGGACATTTCTTCATGGCACTATCTACCGATTTGCATGCCTCAGCCTTGAAAAATCATAACACATTCAATAGATGTACATCTTTGACCATCCAGGCAGGTTTCTATTTCTAATTTTCAACAGTAATTTTTAGAAATACTGAGAAATGAGGCATTTATTTAGAGATTGCACAAATTACTCACAAGCATTGGTAATATTGGTGTCATGACTGATGCTTTTACACTGAGTTTTTTCACCATTCCTGGTTTTCCATTAGCTGCCTGTCTGTTGGCTAAAACGCGACCAACGACATCTTTCAAATTCCTTGAAGCTTGAAAAGCATCGTAAGCATTTGGATCCAATCCCTCGAGACTGGAATCAATTAAAAGTGAATTTGCTAATTCCGAGAGACATTTCTAGGCATGTAACCATACAGACAGGTACACCCGTCCACAGTGGTTTCAATTCTGTACAATATTTTTATTAAAAATATGATAAATTTTGATGCTTACATATGCTTAGCCCCTGCATTTATACGAAGGTCATGTTTGACGAGACGAATGAACATTTTCAAATCATTTGCGGTGCACCTGAGTAAAATTGAATAAAAGATGAAATTAATGAATGCTATGCACAAAATCTGGAATATGTGTAAAATGACATTGAGGGTTAAGCAGGAGTAGCTTACCTTCTAGTGACACTAGTCAAAACTCTTTGCTGATCATCTTCTTTAGTAACTTTTGACATTTCATCTAAGAATTTGTCAACCTAAAGTGATAAATCAAAAATTGTCGATTTCCGAAAAAGGAGAAATTACAGCACAAGTGATCTATGAATGTATTCTAGGGTTCATAGTTTCAAAGACCATCATGATTCACAGACTTTCACAAATAATTTTCTAGGTTTTTCAAAGGTATTCAAAGACTTAAATGCAACTGCAGACCAGTAACAGGACTGGATTTTCAACTGCTTCCCTGAGTATTACATTTTATTCAAACAGCGCTAGGCCAAATTGATATCAATGAGAAAGCCTGCAACAATAATACCATCGGCAGATTTTGGAAAGACTTTCAATCGAGGGATTTTTTGGAATTTCTAAAGACTTCACTGACTTTCAAGAAATTCAAAGAAGGCTATGAATCCTGGCATTCATAATACATACATCTTGTATTGATAGAGAACTTTTCTTTGCACAGTTTATAACTGAGTTCTTTTCGAAGTAAATCTTGACCGTTTCAGCTACATCCCCATTATCCAGGTCATCCAACATTTCCGACAAATTTTCTCCGAATATCTGAAGAAAGATCGACCATTTACCAAGAACTCAAGAAAAAGTTACACGAATCAAATCATCTCAAAGTTATATACCAGATGGCATACCTGGCTGAAGAGTTTAACAAGTTGTTTACTATTGATGTTATACACTCTTTTGACAGCACCGGGAAGTAGGAGTTTCAACAGCAGAAGTATATCACCTTTAAACCCTGTTCCACTGTTTCCTTTGGTCAAATAATCGGAAACAATCCGCGTTTTCTCGTTGTAGCTACTTTCGTCGGCGATATTTGCACATAGTTGCCGATACATACGGAACGAATTGTCTTTCTCGCTGCCTTCATCGGAGATCGGATCAGATTTTTCCGGAGATTTACTGGGGGTATTAGAAGATGTACCTGCAATGGCTAAATAGAGATACATATGATTTTGAATAAAATTACACTAAAATAGATTCATGGTAATGGACTTACAGGGGTAACCCTCTTGTTACCATGCTATATTTCAAAAACGCACATTACTGGCCCAAACTGCTTGGGGCTCAAAAACGGCCACTTCAACTCATTTTTCCAGTTTTTTAGATTGAAACATACCAGCCAAATTCTATAGGCTTTCTACTAGAGGCATCAGTGCAGCAGACAAAGTAAAAAAAAATGCAAACAATTTTCAGGCAAAACAATGTGAGTACCAATTGTACCAAAGAAAGTCAAGACTGGGAACGAAAGGGTTAAATAATACTTCATGATACTACCATAAAAATGTACATATGCACCAAAAGAAATGGCACATGTCTTTCCAATACAGCAAAGTTTACTGAATCAAATTCTGGACACATTGAAAGCAATATTCAATATAAAGACTTACCATCATCAGTTGACTTTTTTGTAGGTGTTGTAGACGTCAAAGTTTTCTGAGTTGCGGGCTTCTTCTTGGGCGATTTGGAGTCGATCTTAGCAACAAGAGCTTCAAAATAAAAAAAAAATACACGTCAACTTAGATTATACATCTCAAAAAATTTTGAAGATAATTGGAATCGTTGCTAAAAATATTTACCACTGATGTGATTCTTTATCAAGTCTTTATCAGCATCTGTAAGATCGGCAAATCCTTCTAAATCATCGGGAGCTTCAATTTTCTTGGTCGTTGCTCGAGCTCGAACGAATGTCTCGAATAAACAAGCGGGATGAAAATACTGTTTCATTTGTTGTCCTTCGGCAAATGGATTTGAGACCAATTTCGCGAGGCGTAGCTCTCCTTTATCGATTTTTGTTTTGCACTTTTTGCACGCCGACGTTCCTCGCTTTGCGTAGTCGGAACCATATTGATTATCCATGTTGTCGTCGTATTCAGTACACAAATAGCTTTTCGACGTCAATGAAAAGTTTCTAATGAAACATCCGGTTAAATGTGAATCTTGCGATTCACGTCTGAGCTTACGATGCAGAAAAATGAAATGGGGATTTTCAGCAACTGAGGTTGACACTCGTAGCAACTTAGCGGAGAATCTGTTCAGAGTTATTCCATACACATTTCTAAGATGCAGCATATACAGTTCCTATCAAATGAAAATTAACGAATCATTAACTTCCGAGACAAGTGACTCAAGTTAATACTCTGGCTTCCACCTACAGTCTGATATTCAATCTCCGTTTGCTTCGCCACTAGGCCTAGTCACTATATATTATAGTGTGGCAGCTTCCACCACAGACTAGATTTAGATAGAAAGAGAGAGAGAGAGGGCCTTATTGATTAAAGATAGATTGACTATATGTCTAATATAATTTACTAGCAAGCACTTACTAGCAAGCACGCACCAAGCAAGCTGCTTCGGCTTCTTTTGTCAAGCGATTGTTTTTGTTATTGATTGGAAGGAGCTTTTTTAGTATTTGAAAAGTAAAGAACAATGTTTATATTTAAATATAAAAATCTTTTTTAAGCGTTCGCGTTTTCATTTTCAAGCTTATTATTCATATTGCTTCGGGCTTGTGTTATTTAAATAAAATAGAAGGAGATTTTCATGTTGTTTCGACTTAAACAGAAATCAAATATCTATGTTTACCTGCTCACGCACAGACGGAGTCAAGCAAAAGCACGATGAATAATGGACTACAATGAAATACCTGGCGCTAAATTAATTGCATTCACGCATTCATTGACTCCGATTGCTTGTTATTGTGCAAGGGATTTCCCAATACAATACAGAGAGGATTCCCTCCTACGGCACGGACTCACGGATCGGACAAAGCCTGACTGCGGGCTAAATATCACGCGCGCCGCCGCGTCTGATAAGATTAATACATAATGAATTGGAGTTCAGTCGTCAGCGGTACGAGGCACTGGTTAGATCAACTGTTTCCGATGGTAAGAAGTTTATAATCATATGTAATTGTACCCTCGCTAATTATTCTCGGCGGCTAAGCCAAGAAACTCCCGGGAGCGGGAATCTTTGGGGACAGCAGAAATTGAAAAAAAATTCAATAGCCCCGATCATAGTTTTCCACCACTGGGACTAGTGACCTATTATAGGTACAATTATCATGGACAGCGCCGAAAGCTAGCTACTAGTAGACACCCGGTGTAGAGAAGTATCGACAATTCCAAAGGTTCCGTCCAATGGGTCGTGATAGTCGTACTTTTTCGCAAATTAATTTTATGCTCTTTTCTTTGAATCTCGCAATCTTTGATGATATGATATCTGATTATAAAAAATTGTCTTCGCATTATGGTATCTCGTTAGGGTCGTTAGCAAGTGAGAGACAATGGGACCCAAAACCAAATTCTACACTAGGGTCCTGTTTCACAAAAACGAAGGAGTCGTCAGTTTTGA
The DNA here is from genome assembly GCA_036785005.1 of Tubulanus punctatus. Taxonomy (NCBI): domain Eukaryota; kingdom Metazoa; phylum Nemertea; class Palaeonemertea; order Tubulaniformes; family Tubulanidae; genus Tubulanus; species Tubulanus punctatus. Next base: position 5,460 of record JAYMFW010068326.1, on the reverse strand, counting down.
TTATTGCACTGGTCCAATAGCCAATCGTAACGTGCCGGGCAATCATTAAGTTTCATCAAAGTCTACTACTAAAAATACTTTTGAGGCAATCATCTACAATTTGGACGATTGGGCACAGTCGCGCCCTTTTTTAGCAATTTGCCTATGGACGAGTTAAAGACTATTTAACCGACCGTAATTAATCATTTTGAAAGACTGTCATTTCTTGTTTGTTACTCGCCGTCGAGTTTCCATAATTTCAGTTTATTCTTATGGGAGCTATTGTTAACGCGTTTCATCGGAGCTACGAAATCAATTCATAAGCGCTTCTTTGTTCTCTGAGAGCGATCTCGACAACTCATCCTCCACGCGAAATGCCGCTGCACGGCTCGACACAGCGTGTGCAGGAGGTATAAGCAGTACGGCTGCTCTCACTGCGGTATTATCTGTGCTGCCCGTATTGACGCGTCTATCATTAGCATTTTATAGCGTTTTTTATCGTTTGGAATTCGTATTTCATCAAAAGGTAAGCGGCTATAAATCTACTGATCGTCTTAAGCGAGACCTAGTCTATTGCCGGGGAGAATTTGCGTACATGGTGATCGGTTATTGACTCATACATGTCGATTCTCTGCTGGTGATTGAGTCGTAAACGATCAAATGATGATGCTATAAAAAGGCTCGCACGGGGATCATTTCACTTCCACCAGCGGAATAATTCTTCCATTGCCGCTTAGTGTTAAAAATTCGATTGCTTCCAGTAAATTTACCGTACATGCGATGTCTGTACTCGGTGTACATTGAAATTCTATAACGGTAAAATTTATCTATGCGGAAAATATGACGAGTTTGTAGAGGGTACAATTGTTTCCAGCCATTTTACAAACATTTTATATAATTTCTATCAAAGGCTAAAACATTTTGTCAATGTGTATATAGGTTTGCGCGTGCATCCCGCATTGCATACAAAGCCAGGCTCTACATCCCGGTATGCTTACTAATACAATTCGATTTTTAATTCAAATAGAGCCATGGTCATATTATCATATCTCGTGATTTCAATTGTTAAATATATGATATGATTGCTTGAAGGTTCAAAGGTTCAAACGCGGGTTCTGTCCATTATTCAAGTCTGAAAGACCGTCGGTCCGTGTTCAACGGTAAATTGAATTAATTTGTCTGTTAGTGTATTTCGCTCGAAGCTATAAGGTAGATATTTGAAAAAATATATCTAACAGAACCAATTCAATGTGCACAGAAAACTGCAATTTCTTATTCATATGTTTAATTCGAAAACCATTTATGTCACAAATAAAGCGTTATGTAGTCAGATACAATGAAATTATATTGTGTGGTGATAATGTGAAAATTGTTAGCGCACTAAATCAGGTGATCCTATGGCACCATATACACAGATAATTATTCTAACACAACATGTGTACCAGGGTACCGTATTGTGATTGTACGTGATATTGATTTCTTAAATGCGTGAGTCAAATTTATTTTTACTCCAATTTTATGTTTTCCGTGTATACATCCTTGCATTTAAAGCCTGGAAAATGTACCAGAATTGCGCGACGGACAACGTTCACTAGCCGAGAATAAAAATCGCAAATTCGTTACTCCAAAGGTATGGAACGCATTCCTGAAAAAAATTCTACGCATAATTCAACAACGCATAGTCACACAATCCTCCACGTACAACATTAATTTTGAATCATGTAACCTGTATTTGTTTTTCGACAACTAGTTGCCTTTTGAAACCAATGAATATGCATTTTCAACAACTAGTTGAAAATGCAATTACCAGTTGTTAGAAGGCTCTTATCCTCAAATAACATGTTCTTAAGTCAATTTCTCAGAAATAAAATTGCCGTTTCATTGATCATTGCAATGCTTCACCATTGCACTCTCGTTTTCATGAACACTAAATCTATCTCTACGAGTTGTCTCATTCTTTGTTGCGTTCCATTAATCATAATAATCTTTGAAATGGATGGTGTTTACCGGTAAACAGATTTTTGACGCCCTAAAAAGCTTTACAATATATCATATACTATTATACATAGAGAGCGATATATAGAAAGCGAACCTAGAGAGCGTAGTATGAGTCTGTGACTGTCAGTGTGCAGTTCGTCACCAATGAATGTGTATCAATAAAATGCAGCAAACATACATAAATTGCCATTAATTTGCATTGATTAATTTTTATATATCTTTTAAAAATTACAACGTGGGGATTTGATGTCTTTGTCTGATTTGAATGTTTTTTGAAAAATAATTCAATCGTACGGAAAGCATGACGAAATCGGCCGTGACCGCCAAGTCGGTAATAGTTCCCAATCGTCGTGATCGAAACAGCGGGCGGGAACCATCCATTATCGAATCACATTGAACGGTAGTCGTTGCTTTTACGAAGATCCCCTTTAACCCCGATGGAAAACCGTTTCCAAATTGCGACAATTTTGTGACTACTGAATAACTTATCAAAATGAGGTATTACGACCTATTCCATACATAATGTTAACCAAAATCATTGACATTTTTGAAGGCGTCAATCAAGTTTTATGTTAGTTTTCTTGTTATATCCTCATCGTTTTCCTCAGCTCTTGATTAGCTAATCACTAGATACAAGTACATGTATGAAACCAAAACAAAAACAAATAACTTAGAGTTATTTGTTTTTAGGAAGTCTCTAGATGTCATAGATTTAGTTGACGTTTAGTCTGGGTCTGCAATTTTTTGCAAAACGTTATATGTCTTCAGCTCGTACAATGATGATTTTTTTCTGATCAAGATAATACAGCAGATGTATTAAGCATGAAAGTGTTGGAAAATGAATGTTGTTGGTGTAAATGTTTTTTATTTTGTACGTATAATTATGGATGTCTGAAAATATCATCTGTGAGCTTTATTTTTACATTACAGATGGCTGTAACTAGGCGTTCCCAACAACGAGAACCTAACGGGAAAATGAGCACCAACGGAAAGTCCAAGCCGGTCGTCAGCAATACGAAAACCGAAAGTGCCTTCATGAACTTTTTCAACAGGACATTAGCACCTATTGCGTTAATATTATTCGTGCCAAATCTGGTGATAGTTTTGTGGTACGTCACCAGATTTTTGGACGGTAGCTACCTGGCTTTTCTTCAATACCTCGGCAAGGAAGGCATCTTCCAGGGAATGCTGAATATTTGGATGGGAGTGAAACTATTTTCGCCGTTAGCTATATCGATAATCGCTGGTTACAGCCTCTTCGCGCTAATCCTGATGGCTATATTACCCGGGCCAACAGTATATGGGCCAGTAACACCGAAAGGGCATACTCCCGTATACAGAGATAACGGTTTCTACTGTTATTTGGTCACTATAATCGCGTTTGGAATTTTAACATACGCGTTAAAACAATACGGCTATTCGCCTTCGATAGTTTACGACATCCTCGATGAGATTCTGGTCTCGTTGCATGGATTCAGTTTAGTGTTTTGCGTTATGCTTTATTTCAAAGGCAGATTCTGGCCATCTACAACGGACTCCGGTTCTTCCGGTAACTTGATATTCGACTACTATAGAGGAATGGAACTTTATCCTCGAATATTCGGATTCGACGTGAAAGTATTCACCAACTGTCGTTTCGGAATGACAGTTTGGCCGTTACTGGTTCTCACATACGCATTGAAGAGCTTCGAACTCCACGGTTTCGTCGACAGCATTTTCGTATCGTCGTTTCTTCAGATGTTCTACTTTACGAAGTTTTTCTGGTGGGAAGCTGGTTACATGAGCACTATTGATATAATGCTCGATCGAGCTGGTTTTTATATTTGCTGGGGTTGTCTAGTTTACGTGCCGGGTCTGTACGCATCGGTTAGTCTGTATCTGGTCAACCACCCTGTCCATCTCGGGTGGCCGTTAACTGCCGGGTTATTGGCCCTAGGCTCGTTCTGTATCCTGGTTAACTATTTCGCCGACTGGCAGAAGCAGGCTGTAAGACGTACCGATGGCAAAAGTCTCATTTGGGGCAAGAAGCCGCAAATCATCAGAGCGACTTACAAATTAGAAAGTGGCGAAGAACGCAAAAGCCTGTTACTCGCTTCTGGGTGGTGGGGCCTGTCCCGTCACTTTCATTATATACCAGAATTAGGTCTAGCGCTTTGTTGGACACTGCCATCGGGGTTCGATAATTTGATGCCGTATAGCTACTGGATCTTCTTATTCATTCTACTGATGCACCGTAGTTTTCGGGATGAGGATAAATGTTCGCGAAAATATGGTAAATTCTGGTCAGAATACCGTAAGAGGGTCCCATACAAGGTTATCCCGTGGTTGTTTTAAAAAAAATGCGATCTCATTTGTCATCTAGCAGAAAGTTATTTAGCGAAGTATTATTTGCAGAGTAACATTTGTAATCGACGATTTGTAATGTGTCCCAATTTCTTGCCGAATGATATCTATTTTAAATGATATTTTATGGGTTACGTGCACTGATCGCACCTAGTCAGATAAATGGTAGAGTTTAATGTCCAAATCTATGCCTAAGAGATTATTGTCGAACCTAAGGGCATTTTTAGGTGCTATATTTGATAGTGTTATAGGAAAAGCATTGATCAGTAAGTATATCATAGGGATGAATGTACGAATTATCATAATTACAATTATTGCAGTAAATGCGAAATTGACATGGATTCGTAATTATCTGGCGTGTTGCCATGGAAACCCTTAAGGAAACGTAATTAGTAAATTAATATAAAATGGACGTCTCTAAATGTGCTAATGTAAGATTTATATCTTGTAAGATGCTATGGCTTATGACCATGGGGCTCAAATAAACGTTTTGTGTATAATTCAATCAAATTCAACGTGTCTGTTTTAAAGATGTCAAATTGGTGTTTTCTCGTTTCCAAATGGAGACTGAGACCTAGCAGTCGTGGAACCAGGGGTTCTTGTGAGACTTGTACAAGTGGCTTTTATAAATATTTTGACTAAAGAAACTAAAAACAGGTATAAAAAATCCTAATATAGGCCTAATTTTCACTCACTAGTTTAATTCATCTGCCGGTGATTTATTTCCACAATTTGGTGCCTTTCACAAAACCAAGTCCCTCAAAAACTGCCTCTGGGTCCGCCACTGCCTATTGTTTGGGTTTTAATTTTAGTTTTGATATATACAAATTTAAATGACGAAGAAATTTTACATTAGGGCCTCTTTATACGTATTAATATTCTACAAAAGAGCTTTGGAATCAATTAGTTCTGATGCAGGGACCACCAATATATGCGAGGAACGTCTGTCTGAAGAGCTGTATAGAGTGAATGAAGACATCTCATTGAATGATCGAACCTTCTGTCGGCAGATTTCTCAACATCGATCGCAGCATCACTGTTCGCTCAGACTCTTAAGAATTTCTATGTTGCACTGTGCGCGAGAATGCTAAACAATTCAATATATCTCGTATAGGAAAAATTCGCGATCAATCTTAACAA